>JAXCGZ010006388.1:22500-35000 GCA_037179515.1 Halocaridina rubra | reverse complement strand
ACACGCAAATATCGTACAATATCTCCCTCTCTCTCACAAGCAATGGATATCTTACACACGCAAATATCTTACAATATCTCTCTCTCTCTCTCTCTGACAATTTTAAGGAAAGATATGGCAACTTACAATAAATCAGAAAACCGACTTGGAGACGGGTAACCACAAACTTTACGTGTAATAATTATACTAATTTTGTATAGGCCACTAATAAAGGTATTTTTATTAAAATGCTATATAGGTATAATATATTAATCTTGTCAATGTAATGTTAGCAATTAATATTAGCAATGAAGAACTTTTCTTTTAGATTGTTCAAGAATGCTAAGAAAAAAAATTATTTTAATAATGTTCAAGAAAAATGAGTCGGCCGAGTCTAATAAAGATGAGTAGGCCTAGTCTAATAATGTTGTTTGCTCTACCCTGCAATATAACTAACTCAAGTTTTGTATTTTCTATTTCACGCCGCACGCCACTATTGTCACTTGGAACAATCACAAATGGATTAAAATGGACACCTCGGAATGACTTTTTATGTATTAATTACTACTTTAAACTTATGATTGTGTATATTTTTTTATTATTATTCTTATATTGTCACTACTGCATTATCTACGCATATTCACTTTTTTATGGATGTACCGATTAATGCACTTTTAATTCCTTGTTAACTAATGATAATAATGGTCATGCATGCTATTGCTATATTGATGTTTGTATTTTCATTGATCACAATCAATAAACTGATGAATTGATGAATATTCTGCATTAATCAATATCTCTGGATGAAAATGATTATATATGGAATTATTTCTAATACTGATGAAATTATGTTTTACACATACCAATACTGTATTAATTACTAATTATTATTTGGTAACTATGATTATGTATATAATTATTTCTAATGTTTTAAATGCGAAATTAACGTTGCCACTCACTGAAAATCAATTCATCCTCAATATATTGATGTATGCATTACATTTATTAATACACTTTGTGGTTCTTTGTACACCCTAAACTAACCTGACTAACATTACTAATTATCACCTTTTAATTATGGTCATGTATAATTCTTTGTTTCATGTATGTTATCACCTTCACTGCTTAAAACTGTATAATTGTGCTAATTTTTATCAATTTTGTCTCTAATTATATCCTCATGCAAGTTTTTGATCCTTCAAACATATATTTGATCCACATTATGACCTTGGCCTCTTGTGCTATATATATCCTTATGTGAAACGTGTCAAACTGGTTTTTTGGGGGGCTGGGGGGATGTATATGTGGCATGGGATCGTTTGCAAACTGGTTGTTGAATCATAATTGTGTCTGTACTTGTATTGTTCACTGTATATAATAATATTTTCTTGTAACTGCTTGTAATCTAATTGGGTATAATTGTCTTTGAATTTTGGCCTATCTCTCTTCTCCATTATTTTTATTTCACTTTTTAAAATGTCTATGTTGTTAACTTATATACTTAATTTTTATGCTGTACATCTGTACTCAAAACATTAAAAAAAAAATTAACCATTATATAAAACTGTTTGGATAACTTACATACAAAAATACATCACTAAGCTTTATATGCTAAATTGTAATTCTATACTGTATGGTAATGGCTTCTCACATGGAAAAAAATAAAATGTGGTCTTCAGAGCAGAGACCTTCAGCAACACATCAAGGACTCGCGAAACCCGAGTCACAGGAAAAGATGGCCAAACTGTCGTTACCAAAGAATCAGAAAGTGAATCATCAAGGTGTGCTTAAGTACCCAAACTGCTAGTGTCCTTAGCATTTAAGTCACTCACTCGTCTTAGCATCTGTTTTATCATCCATGCTCAATGTCACATTTTTAGTCCGATTCCTATCAAGAAAGTCACTTTAATCAACAACTTTTATTCAGACATGTCAATTTTTGGGATCATTCTCAACACACTCTTTGGGCTTCTATTTTTTTTTTTTTTAATCATTCACTATAGTGGTGTACTTTCCTGACAAAGAAGTCATTTGTTGTTATCCTACAAATGAGAGATTCTTCAATCTGGAGTATACAGACCAAGCATGATGCGAAAAGGATTGGTTTCCCTGACAAGAAAGTCACTCATATCAACTTTTTTCATTTATTATCCATGCATGATGCCATAGTTTGCTTTCTCGAGTGTAGCTTAGGTAACCGAAAGGACAACGAAAGAACTGGTCAGGCAGGGCTTTAACGTTCATTGCCAACCAACATACATATTCTCATTTGTTTTATAAGCTGAATTGCCATCACAGCACTTACAAACCCCAATCTCAGAAAATATTATTTACCCAGTTGCCCCAGTTCCAGTGTGGCACTCATGGCAATCACACGTGCCAGGTTAGCATGGGCTTATGCCTGATACCACCAATGTTCTTCGTTTCCCTGATTAATTGTCACAAAGAGATGCTTTACAATTCATTACAGGGGTCTGAGCACGGAACCCTTGCCTGTATAACAAAGGTGCAAACCTATTTACTGAACTCTAAAACTCTACCTTTGACAGGTGCTGATCCATTTGTCACAAAAACCATTACTTCCTAAAGAAACAAGACGAGATTACACCCAAAATAAAAGACAATTTTCTCTATGAATCTCCACAATATAATTTCTTCGTTATAAAGATGCTGTATATATTGCAGCATTAGTAATGTATGAAAAAATTCTGTTACGTGCAAAATGCTTAAATTATATACGGTCACAAAGGGTTATAAATATAAAACTATGTAACATATCAATTGCTATTTGTAATTATTATGCATCCACATTACATGTTTTACATTTTCAACAGCCAACAGGAGCAGGCAAGTGGAAACCAGGGTCAGGGATCATGGCTGGAAGGTATGAATTCGCCTCTTATCCAACAAGAAGGTGACTGCAAACAACTCAAACTTAGATTTGATGTCAGCCAGTATAAACCAGAAGAAATTGTAGTTAAGACTGTGGATAATAAGTTGCTGGTAAGGGCACAAATGTTTTTGCATTAAGCATGGAAATCTCTTTGCAACTGTTTTTTGCTGCTCTATATGTCACTATTAATCCTCAATAGACTGGAGGTTGACACAAGTCAGTATGGAGCTGGGGAAGTAGGTTTGATGCCCTTCCTAACGTCCCATGGTGGGTGTAAACTTGGGTTCATCACTTCCCAAGTTAAGCATTGTAACCACTGCACTACCATGGTCATCTTAGATAACTCCTCGCAGTAATTATAAGAAATGAACCTAAACAATCTTGTTTTAAAGAAGAATTCACCAATTTTCAAGCAAAATATGGAAATACGATACATTTTGAATTTTCAGTGATTTGAATATACCAAAGCATATTTAATTTTCAATTGTTATTAAATATATTAATTCCTTACTTTCACATATGAACCTAAATATTCTTTTCACTAAAAGTAAATAAATTAGATTAGGAAAAAAAAAAAAAAAAAAAGAGCTGACATGCACTAACCATTCTTTTTCCAACAGGTTCATGCTAAACACGAGGAGAAAAGTGAGAGTCGATCTGTCTACCGAGAGTACAACCGAGAGTTCTTGCTTCCAAAAGGTACCAACCCTGAACTTATCAAGTCCTCCCTCTCAAAAGATGGTGTCCTAACAGTAGAAGCACCATTGCCTGCCATTGCTGCAGGTGATGAAAAGGTTATCCCTATCGCACAAAACTAAGGTCATTGCAAAATATATAACACTATACTTAAGAGAAATATTAGAGATTCAATTCTTTATTTGACACTTTTGCAGCCAGTAAAAGAAAAGTACGAATCAATCACTTAATTATGTTATATAATACTTCTAATATTACTTCAAAAATCAAATTCCATTAAAATAATCTCTCTAAGGATATATAAATAATTAAGGTAAGGAGAGGAAAAGTAGTTTATGCTAGGTAGTTTTTTATTATTAGTTTTATCTCAAATTACAAAATATATGTAACCTCAATGCAGACGTACGTACTCTTTCGAAACGCACGTACTGAAAACACCGTGCCTCTAAGTGATTGCATGTAAAATTACTTATCAGTTAAATGAATACTTTATCTTTCATTGCACACTTTTATAATTTAAATTTGTAAAGGCAGTTTTACAGAGAAATTTTTATTTTTAATACAAACTTATGTATGACTTAAATAAATGTAAGAAGTAGATGGTTTATCATTCATTTCCCACTTTAATATAAGGTAATAAATTTTAACATGAAGTAATTAGATACTCCTTTTTAATATGCTTTTAAATTTCTACTTTAAGTTACTGAATTCCCTCTTTATTATAAGTTATAAAACTTCCACTTCTATATGAAGTATTGTCAGAAATATCTAATATTCATGTACTGTGCTAAGTACACATCTACGTTAAGATGTAATAAACACTTTGGATAATCTGCGTTTATATGTTTTAAAAAACAAGCAGTGGAATGCAAGATAATCACAAGAAGCAACATATCGTTCAGCTTACTGACTTCACAGAAAAAGCAGGCACAGTAAATGCCATGCATACGTCTTAAGCAGTTCACCGGTAAAACCAGATTTGCATGTTCTCACCATTTCATATAATGTATTAAAGAATTCAGAATAACAAAATGAAAAAAGGCATCAGAAGATGCCAGTGAAATATGTAGACACATTGCAAACTTCATCATTTTGACTTGCTGAGAGTAACATATATATAAGAATACTCTGTATACATACATACATTGGCTGCAATCCCCCTTGTAAGTGGGTGGCCAAGTCAAAGCACACACATTCACAAGAAGTTAATATACCTCGCTCACTCCTCATAGCTCCTAGGGGATAAAGGGCTGCCACAATTCCTGCACCTCCCTGCTTGGGTGATCCAGAGGGAATGTGGACAAGGATTTTCTGCCGAGAGGTCTTATGGCTGCATTTTCGCAGCACCTTCCCCAAATATGTTTTATATTTTCTTGATGCCTGGGGCCAATAGGAGCAACTTTCTTTGCCACCACCCTGTTTCCACAGCGCGCGCGCGCGCGCGCACACACACACACACACACACACACACACACACACACACACACACACACACACACACACACACACACACACACACACACACACACACACACACACACACACACACACACACACACACACACACACACACACACACACACACACACACACACACACACACACACACACACACACACACACACACACACACACACACACACACACACACACACACACACACACACACACACACACACACACACACACACACACACACACACACACACACACACACACACACACACACACACACACACACACACACACACACACACACACACACACACACACACACACACACACACACACACACACACACACACACACACACACACACACACACACACACACACACACACACACACACACACACACACACACACACACACACACACACACACACACACACACACACACACACACACACACACACACACACACACACACACACACACACACACACACACACACACCACACACACACACACACACACACACACACACACACACACACACACACACACACACACACACACACACACACACACACACACACACACACACACACACACACACACACACACACACACACACACACACACACACACACACACCACACACACACACACACACACACACACACACACACACACACACACACACACACACACACACACACACACACACACACACACACACACACACACACACACACACACACACACACACACACACACACACACACACACACACACACACACACACACACACACACACACACACACACACACACACACACACACACACACACACACACACACACACACACACACACACACACACACACACACACACACACACACACACACACACACACACACACACACACACACACACACACACACACACACACATATATAAGTAATCCCTCATTTATCGCAAGTGTTACATTCTGGGACCACTCGCGAAAGATGAAAATCCGTGAAAGTAGCAGCACCATATTTATTAAGGGTATTTTACATTTATTTTTACCTTTATAAACCCTCCCTGCACTGTTAACAACTCCCTCTTTACTTTATTAATAACAGTGCGCAAGCGTAAATTTATATTAGTGTGACAGGTAAGATTACCATAAATAACAGCACGCAAGCATAAAGCTATATGAACGTGATAGGTAAGCTTACCGTGAATTACGTGATGATGACGTTTACATACTGCACAGCCAATGGCAGTTTTACGGCTGCTTTTTGCGAGAAGAACATGGTAATGGGGAGTTGCTGTCGCTGTTTCTTCTTTTGTGCGAAGATGGTCTTGTAAGGAGTCATGGCATCGTCGATAATATTGCAGAAGTGCACCGAACTAACCATATTATCGTCCCACTACTGCGGGACGATATAGCGAACAGTAGATTCGTTGATGCCAAAATGGCGGCCAACAGCCGAGAGACTTCTTCCTTCCTTCAGCATATCTAACAGTTTTACCTTATCTGCTATGGTCAACATCTTCCTTTGCCACTTAGGATCACTACCCGAAGCCTTAGAAGATGAAGAACAATTGGGTGGCATTGCAGGGATTGAAATAAAGCAAAAGTTTCACAAAAAACACGAGCACAACGTGAAAAGCGCACGTGTGAGTAACTGAATGGGTGAGGCGAGACAATGGAAGATGCTGGAAGAATCAAGCTTCAGTCAAAAAGCCAATCAGACCCCAGGATACAGAACACAATTCTGTGATTCGTCGTCTCCCACCCATCAGCCAATAGCATCCCGTGTACTATCTCACGTAGGTGCAAGCCTTTGCGTTTTCCAAGACGCAGATACCGTTATCGTATTTTATATGGTGCAATACTGTAAGTTACATGTTTAACTTTATGTTTTTTACTGTTTTTTTACTGTTTTATTATTTTTAGGCTAAGAAATAATTTTTTTATCAATAAAATAATGAAAATACTGGAAATTTTAATATTCCGACATATCGTGGATTCCCGCGATATACCCAGAAAATCTGCGATATAAATATACATATGCTCGCCATAAAAACCTGTAATTCACTGAATTCGCGGGAGGTGAATCCCGATATAGCAAGGGATTACGGTATACTGTAGTGCTTTTCCTACCACTCAGTATCAAAAATATCATATCAATTCAGAAAAGCAAATAAAAGTTATATAACCAGCCTCACAGGCATTCAGATAATATAAAACAATATATAAACTACAATACTGTATATTACAAATGCATAACAATACATTATATGACTCTTTCCTCTCCAATAATACATTATAAAATAAGATAAGATTTTTCTAGATATTACAATCACAATCACAATATGGGGTGTAATTAATCATAATATTTCACAAAACAGGAATAAACAAAATTGTGAACTGCAATGAATTACTATTGACAGTAATGTACTAATCAAAGTGTCAAGAAAGGTTAAAGACATACAGAATGATAGTTGACTTTCATTTAAAGTTTTATACACAATAAAACAAAATAAGGACTATAAACAGTTGTTTTATGTACTGTACTTAGATATTTATTTTCCCAATACCTTATTACAATAACAATAGGATTCACACTTTGAACATATTACATAATCATTTTTGACTTACACAAATACATATGAACTTTTCTTCTCTCTGATCATACAGCACGTGGCAATACAATAAAAATGTGTTGTACAAAATTAGGGAAGTAATTAATTTGAAAATATACATATAAGGAGCTCTTTCTACCCTCTTCCAAAACACTAAGTACCAATCAGCTTTAATACAAATATATCTTGCGCACAACAATATCCAGTGTTGAAAGGTACGATATTCATAGTTCTGTGAAACCTAACAAGGCCATCTATTCCTACAATTTGGCACTGACCAATTATATCAGCTTGAGCAGTTCTAGTGCCACCCAGCGGCTGAATATTGAAAGAAAACGTGTCGTGATGATGCTGCGTCGCTGGAAAGAGAGATAAAGCGGCACTTATCTTTTCGTGGCCCACAAAAACACTGCTGGTAATGGCATCAATACTCGATTTGATCTCTAAAACAGCATCTGGAGTGTACGCTGCTAGTAATTCTTCACGTTGGGGTGTGTCTATAAGATTGTAATATTCTCGTAAAAAGGTCTGGATAATTTCCTCGGGAACACTAGTTTCACCATCATTACTAGGTCCACACAAAATGTGTTCATTGTGCGAAAAATTTATATTCATTTTAGGGTTCGAAAGGACGGGTTTATCATTCTCAGACAAATATTTATCGATATCGACACCGTCCAAAATTGCGAGACTTTTAAGGCGAGCTCTAACTTCCTTGATATATATTAAGGGTTTTTCCTTGAAATTGTCTACAACTGGATTGAACTGCATGTTTAACTCCACCAGAGGAAACACTTTTAGAGCATTTAAGAGTTTCAAATCAGTTATATGATTGTGTTCCAAATTAAGGGCTGCTAACTGTGAGTTTCCATTCTGCAGGTTTTGTAAGGCCATCACATCACCTTTTCGCAGACTGTTTCTACTCATATTCAATGCTTTCACTTCCTGGACATTTTCTTTAATAATCTTTAAAACCTGTTTCATGATGGCAGAAGATGAAAGAGGTGCCAGAATATCTTTTTCCATCAAAACTAGATCTTTGTGTAAACTGGAGAGGTCCAACATGCACGTGCTAACATCGTACCGCCGAGAGAGACACTCACGTAACAACTGGATCTGATCCGCATTGAGAATCAGATCCGGGGTATCACAGGTCTGTGAAGTGATCTTCAGTCTACTACCATCTGGGCCTTGCAATCTCTTATTGAGACCTACAATGGCCAATGCTGCCGCGGGATTATTCTCTAAATAAAATCCAGAAGTCTTCGCGTACCGGTAAAATCCCAATGGGCGAAACTCTGTATCAATATAATTGCTAATACTTGAAAAGACGAAATCTTTCTCTAGTGGCGTATCTCCAACGATAACTATCTTTTGCCATCCGGATTTACTCGATGCTCCCTTTTGGTTGTCGCACCTATGTCTCATTACCTTTCTCATCTTCTTGAGTTCTTTGCGCCTTAATTTTGACCTCTCTTTAGCATTTCTTCCTTTAAAGTCATTCAAATTCATGTTTGATATATCTTCCACTTCATCAAACATTTTCTCCATCTCTCTCTGTTTTTTGATTTGATGCTTTCTCTTCGATTTCCGCCCCATGATTACGGCACAGAGATAATTAAGAGGTGGAAATATTGAACAAGTCAGTCTGAAAAAAAAAAACTTCTTCACATACAAAAATGTCTTCATATGCCTCAAAAGAAATCTCATTACTTTTACTGTGAAGAGTAGAGTAGATTTATATAAGATAATTTACACTTGCTCAGAGAAATTCAGAGAATGGTCTTAAGCAGAAATAAAAATGAATACCTCTTTACAACACTTACATTATTATTATTATTATTATTATTATTATTAAAAAAAAAACACACATCAGTAAAAATTTGACTAAGTAAAAGGAAAAAAGAAATTATCCTAAAAAATAGTTCAATATCTTCAAACCAATGAGTAGCTTCAAAAGCCAAGGAAAATAATTAAGTTCATAAACCATCTGGGGTCAGTGGCAGAGCACTTGACTCGGTAAGTGACACACTGGCAAGAGCCCATATAGAGGCATTAGAAATGGCATCCAGCCTTGTTTTCCCAACTGTCTTTATACACCCCCATAATGGGATTAAGTGATATATAAACAGCAAACAACAACAAAGGATATCTAAGTTATCTACGCCTTCTCTTAAATCTATAAAAAAATAACTCAAGGCATAGAACATGGATTATAAAAACTTAATTTCACAATGCTCTATCTATATAGCTACCACACAAAATAACAAGACTTCATCATGATGGGTTGAGTACACCCAATACAGTATTTTACATAAAAAAAATATATAGCTATTACACTTAAAACATATATCAAATTACAAATGCATTACAGAAAACTGCACTGAGATAACTCAAGATGGCACAGTAACTGAACATTTACTATTTTGATAACTGAGTTTATAAAAGCCATAAACTAATTTAAAACCCTCAAACAATCCCTAACGTAATCAAGACAGAATTGCAAGAAAAATATAGGAGGTTAAATTCTAAACAATTTACTGTGATAATTCACTTGTAAGCATATGTTACCAGAAAAATAGCACAAATTCTCTTGTAATCAAAGGAAATATCAATGGAGTCTCCACTCCTGGACAGTAAAAATACATGAGCCTCAAAATCAAGGGAACTGATTAGTAGAAGTAAAGATTACTATGAAAAACAGTGTACCAAACTACCGAACATCAGTTGTTATATTTTGTCAATTCGTGTCACTATTAATTCCCATCTAAATGGGGGTGGACAGAGACAGGTTGAAAATGGGGAATAACGGCTGGATGCCCTTCCTAATGTCCCGTAGAGTGCTCAAACATGGACGAGTCAAGTGCTCTAACAACTACACTAATGTACCCATAACAAAAGCTAACTAATAATAATATATTCAAAGTATACCCAATCAACTCCAATATATCTTGAACCTACACATTACAAGATGTTTAGTAACACATAATAATCACTATTACGAACAGTCTTTTCTTCAACTATTTACCCATTTTTGGTATATACTGAACATACTTTTCACATCCCCAGTGAAGAACAAATAAAGAAGCAATTTCAATATTAATTCGTTTCTTAACACGAGGTGAACTAACCGGAGGTAGGACACTTACCCCTTAAGACAACTGCTCCACAAGATAATTGTCTCTTACAACTGCTCCACAGGACAATTGTCTCTTACAACAACTGCCCCATTAGGCAATTGCCACTTCAATATCTAATAATGAGTGCCACAGGTGATAATTCCTACATCTTAAAAATAATTTTTCTATAATTGGTTTTCTAGGCTAATCAAACTTGGCCAAACCTAGTTTGACACAATCTAACCTAACCAAACCTACCATGACAACCTAACTTAACCCGACACAACCTAATATATCAAAACTTGCCCTAACCAATTTCAACCTAAAACTTAAATAATATCGAGGGGAATTGGTTCGCTTTTTATTTTAAGAGTTGGGGGCTGGTTGTCCTTGGGGCAACTGTCCGTAAAATGAACTTAACCAAACCTAACCTAATGTCATCGGACTTTCACTTGACAGGGTGTGCGAAAGTAAACATATACCAACAAAATATTAAACGAACACAATTAATTGCAATCTACAGACAGCCTTACATAAAAAAAAAAAGTATAATCGTACGAAACATAACGAAGCTTATGACACAAATGAAAAACTTTTCATGAAAATGACAGAACACCCTTATGGAAAAAGACAAAAAAAACAATCTTATTGACAGGCAAAGAAGAAATAAATAATCTAATGAAATATTTAAGATACACTCACCCTCTAAGCTAAATAATTAATTTAATAGACATAAAACAAGCCGAACAATGTGCATGTGGTGAACCGTACACGACTCTGGTGTTTACATGAGGTTTCTTCTTCTTTCATGATGAGTTAGGACGGGACAAATGCTTTGGTAGCAAAGGGATTTTCCCCACTACCTGTGCTCCAGCATTACCTTTACTGAAATTGCAATGACGTAACAATATGTCTTTGGCAACCATTTTGGAAGCAAATACCAAAATGCTAAATGCTTATCTTCACATCCCAACAATTTTATAATTGATATTTTGATTTTTCCAGTGTTTCAACTGTTTCCAATTATCAAAAGGCAAGGCTAAACAATATATATATATATATATATATATATATATATATATATATATATATATATATATATATATATATATATATATATATATATATATATATATATATATATATATATATATATATATATATATATATATATATATATATATATATATATATATATATATATATATATATATATATATATATATATATATATATATATATATATATATATATATATATATATATATATATATATATATATATATATACTGTATATTGCCTCATTCATTTGTACATATCAAATTCCTCTGAAGATAAGTAATACAGCACTTTTGAAAGTGCAATGTATTAAGGATCTAATCATTTCTTTCAATTTCCTTTCGTAGCCATAATCACTGACAAATTTAGAATATTCACGTCCTTCTCGTGAAATAGAATTATATATATATATATATATATATATATATATATATATATATATATATATATATATATAAACACACACAAGAGCTATAATGCCCTTTAAAAGAAGGGTGGCTTAGTCAAAGCTAAAACTTGACTCTTTGAGGAAGAAGAAAATAATAATAATAATAATAATAATAATAATAATAATAATAATAATAATAATAATAATAATAATAATAATAATAATAACAGTTGTAAGGGGATGATAAGTTTGTGAAATATTATAATATTGTTGAGTTAAGCAAAGG
>JAXCGZ010006388.1:12500-17500 GCA_037179515.1 Halocaridina rubra | reverse complement strand
GGAAAACTGAAGGTAAAAGAACAGGTTTTAAGGCTTAAGAGAGCGGATGGAAGCATCACTGAAACGGATGAAGAGATCTGCAAAGAAGTGAACAAGGAGTTTCAAGCAGTATTTACAGTAGAAAATACCCCATCCCTTCAGATTGCAGAGATAGAAGCTCAAGGGCCGGTATTAGAGAACATCAACCTTACAGCCACAGAGGTATGCAAAGCGCTCATGAAGTTATATGTTCATAAAGCTACAGGTCCTGATGATATATCCCCTATTGTACTTAAAAATTGCGCAAACTCAATATCAGTGGCACTGGGTATCATATTTAAAAAGTCACTGGAGTCACGGGAGATTCCAAGATGCTGGAAATAAGCAAACGTGATACCTATCTTCAAAAAGGGAAGGAGGGATACGGCTCTGAACTATAGACCAGTTTCCTTGACCAGCATAGTTCGCAAAGTTATGGAGAAACTACTAAGGAAACATATCTCTCTTCACTTGGAATCCTTCAACTTTTTGTCAGTGAGGCAACATGGCTTCAGAGAAGGTAGATCAACAGTAACAAACTTATTAGAATTTTATGATGAGGTAAGCCGAATCTCATAGGATAGAGAGGGCTGGGCAGATTGCATATTCCTAGACTTCTAGGAAGTGTTTGACACTGTTCCACATGGGAGACTTATTAGGAAGCTGCAAGCAATGGCTAGAATAGGTGGAAATGTCTTGGAATGGATAAAAACTTACTTAGAAGGAAGAGAACAGAGGGTTAGAGTAAGACACTCAGTGTCTGAATGGAGAAGAGTTAGTAGTGGAGTTCCACAGGGTTCAGTTTTAGGGACACTTTTGTTCCTTGTATATGTAAATGACCTACCAGAGTCTGTAAATTCATTCATGAATATGTTTGCAGATGATGCAAAGATTGTGAAGAAAGTAGGAAACGAGAACAATAATAGAGAACTTTAGGAAGATCTAACTAGTCTGCATGAGTGGTCAGAAATACTTAAAAATGTAAGGTAATGAGAATGGGTACAAGTGCAAGAAGGCCCAAACTTGACTACTCGGTGGCTGGAGTACAACTTCAAGAGACAGAAAATGAGAGAGATCTAGGAGTAAACATACTGGCAGATTTGTCTCCAGAAATACATATAAATGGCATAGTAAGGGCAGCATATGCCTTCTTATCAAATGTAAGGGTAGCCTTTAGGCACATGGACAAGGAAATGTTCAGAAATACTTATGTAACCTATGTGAGGCCAAAACTCGAATATGCAGCCCCCTTTTGGAATTCGCACTTCAAAAAGCACATAGCTAAGCTTGAAAAAGTTCAGAGACATGCCACGAAACTGGTGCCAGAAATACGTAATCTCAGTTAAGATGAGAGGCTGCGGGAGATTAGACTTACCATCACTCGAAGCTAGAAGATCGAGGAGGGATAAGGTGACAGTCTTTAAATTCCTTCGTGGTTATGATAGAGTGGATAGGGATCGATATTTTGATATGGCTGGCACTAGAACTAGAGGTCATAGTTTTAAGCTTCGTAAGAAAACTTCTTTGCAGGAAAGTGATGCAGTGGTCATACACACGAGTATAATGTAACAATAATAATAATAATAATAATAATAATAATAATAATAATAATAATAATAATAATAATAATAATAATAATCACAATATTAATAATAATATAATAATAATAATAATAATAATAATAATAATAATAATAATCACAAATAAAAATAAAAAAAATCCAAATTAATCCTAAACTTAAAACTATTAAAAAGATTGAAGGTATTCTCCAATCAATCCTAAATATAACACTGGAAAAACCAGTATATGCAATGAAAAAATACTTACAAATTCACATTAATACACAGTATATTAAATCATACATTAATATACATTAATACAAAGATGATACCACTAATCAGATTTTTTTTCATATCGAAATCATAATCCCACTTAAGCTGTAAAAGCAAATAAAATCTACATTATATATTTACTACACATACACACATACATCAACTTTACAGCCACAAAGGTATGCAAAGCGCTGATGGAGTTGGATGTTCATAGAGCTACAGGTCCTGATGATATATCCCCTATTGTACTTAAAAAATGCACAAACTGAATATAAGTGCCACTAAGTATCATATTTAAAAAGTCACTGGAGTCAGGGCAGATTCCAAGATGCTGGAAACAAGCAAACGTGATACCTATCTTCAAAATGGGAAGGAGGGAGACGGCTCTAAACTATAGACCAGTTTCCTTGACCAGTATAGTTTGCAAAGTTATGGAGAAACTACTAAGGAAACATATCTCTCTTCATTTGGAATCCTTCAACTTTTTGTCAGTGAGGCAACATGGCTTCAGAGAAGGTAGATCAACAGTAACAAACTGATTAGGATTTTATGATGAGGTAAGCCGAATCTTACAGGAAAGAGAGGGCTGGGCAGATTGCATATTCCTAGACTTCCAGAAAGCATTTGACACTGTTCCACATGGGAGACTTATTAGGAGCTGCAAGCAATGGCTAGAATAGGTGGAAATGTCTTGGAATGGATAAATACTAACTTAGAAGGAAGGGAACAGATGGTTAGAGTAAGGTACTCAGTGTCGGAATGGAGAAGAGTTAGTAGTGGAGTTCCACAGGGTTCAGTTTTAGGGACACTTTTGTTCCTTGTATATGTAAATGACCTACCAGAGTCTGTAAATTCATTCATGAATATGTTTGCAGATGATGCAAAGATTGTGAAAAGGTAGGAAAAGAGAACAATGGTAGAGAACTTCAGGAAGATCTAAATAGTCTGCATGAGTGGTCAGAAAGTGGCTAATGAAATTCAATACTTCAAAATGTAAGGTAATGAGAATGGGTACAAGTGCAAGAAGGCCCAAGCTTGACTACTCGGTGGCTGGAGTACAACTTCAAGAGACAGAAAATGAGAGAGATCTAGGAGTAAACATACTGGCAGATTTGTCTCCAGAAATTCATATAAATGGCATAGTAAGGGCAGCATATGCTTCTTATCAAATGCAAGGGTAGCCTTCAGGCACATGGACAAGGAAATGTTCAGAAATATATATGTAACCTATGTGAGGCCAAAACTTGAATATGCAGCCCCCTTTTGGAATCCGCAGTTGAACAAGCAAATAGCTAAGCTGGAAAAACTTCAAAGACATGCCACGAAACGTGTGCCAGAAATACGCAATCTCAGTTATGATGAGAGGCTGAGAGAATTAGACAACATCACTCGAAGCTAGAAGATTGAGGGGGGATATGGTGACAGTCTTTAAATTCCTTCATGGTTATGATAGAGTGGATAGGGATCGATATTTTGATATGGCTGGCTCTAGAACTAGAGGTCATAGTTTGAAGCTTTGTAAGAAAACTTCTTTGCAGGATGTTAGGGAATACTCTTTCAGTGTAAGAGTAGTTGATAATTGGAATTGGCTAAGCGAGGAGGTAGTTAATGCTATCTCAATCCATAGTTTTAAGGACAGGTATGATAAGTATCACTAAGTACAAAATAGAAGCGATCAGGAGACGGGAAGATACGAGCTTTGGGCTCTTTCCCGTAAACACAATTAGGTAATTACACATACAAAACCTAACCTTACCCTATTTTAAAGCTTAACCTAACCAAATCAAATCCTAACTCAATCTCAACACTGAATATTCTTGGATATTCGTTACCCACCTCATATTATCCCTTCACATCTGACAAGTCATTACACTCTCCATTTCTGTTTCTCTTTACTTTGTATATTCTTCGTGCCCAGACCTGATGAGGGCTGTTTTATTTTATTATTTTTTGGCCTGTTCTGGTGTCACAATCATATAAAAAAAAAACCTAGCCAGACTTAACTCAACATAATAAACGCATTATATAGAAAGGCAATTCTCCATTTTTACATTTTGAGTTAAGGGTAATCTTCCTATAGACAATTTTGGATCAGTTTATTATATCATAGTTGGTTTTCAATGACAATTTTGAATATTTACCCAATATTATTCAGGTAATTAACAAGCTGTTGGTACTGCAGTCATATTTTTATTACATATTAATTAGTTGTTCACACCTCTCGTGCATCAGAGGTCCTTGACGACTATTTAAAAGAAGAAGAAAAAATATTAATTAATTGTTTACAAGTCTGGTGTATTAAAGGTTATTGCCGCGAGTTTAATTAGGTAAACAACTGTGATACTAAAAGAAATATCAAAAGTATGTCAGTGAAAAGTAAGGTTCGTTGGTTAATTTAAATGACCAATTAAGATACAATCTAGTTATATTCAAGAGAATTCACAAACTCGCCTCAAAAACATGTGCACAGACTATGGCCCGAATTCTTAAACAGTGTAAACCTAGGATACCATATTGTTAGTTAGCTTGACACACAAATATCTAGTCATGAAGGCCTCAGTGATATATATCAGGTCGAGGGTTTGCGCCCCGTCACGGACTGAGGTTAGTAAGGGCATACACTCAGGGTAACGATTACATCTGCCAAAACAAGTCCCTCGTAAGAAGGCAACCGTCCTAACCCTTAGCAGAAAAGGGAGTTCGTGACGTAAAACCGAATTAATTAATTCATTCATATATATATATATATATATATATATATATATATATATATATATATATATATATATATATATATATATACCATGATATTCTGTTATATAATTACATATATAAATAAATCATGAGTGGTGAAATATTTGAAGTATTATCTTCGTTTTTAATATTAATTTTAAGTTTCATAAAATCTCTTAATGGATCTATATTCGGTATTTCTAAGCATTTTTGACCGATTTAGCAGAAAAACACGAGGGATTTATATCGTTATTTTTATACATTTTTGTGAGATTTCTTAATGGTCATGACAGGTTAATAAGACGCTTTAAAAGCTTATCTACCACCCTCCGCTTATCTACTAATCTTTATCGATAAGAAAGCACGGGATTATCACATTTTATTACACCAGTGAATTGCTAACTATCGTTGTTATTA
>JAXCGZ010006388.1:0-2500 GCA_037179515.1 Halocaridina rubra | reverse complement strand
GAGAACATGTGCTTCAACAATGATAATATATACCGGTCCCACACCTCTCATATCAATAAAAATATCAAAGCTGTGTGCAAGTAATGTTTTATCTCTTCGCCTTTATCTAGTCCATCATTCTTTCATCTTTATTTACCCATATAAACATTACGCTGAACTGACAACTACCACTTCAATGTAACATAAGATAAGAAAAAAATTAACAGATACCATAATGGAATTAGAAGGGGGTTATCAGTATGTAGGGCAAAATTAACTATTGTGTTCGAATAACGAAGTCTTTTTACCAGTGGTAAAAATAGGCTAGCCTAATTATTAGTGTGTGTGTGTGTGTGTGTCGCATTTTTTCCAAGGAATGTTACTTATAAAATGATTGAAATGTTCCATATTAAGATTTTAGTAATTTACTCATTTAAACAGTTAAAATTACTACTGTATTAATTATGAAGGAAGTGATAACATTACTAAATCTAGGCCACTGAACTGAGATATAGACTACCCGATAAGCTTCTGAGCAACATTTGAGGTAAATACAAATTAGGTATAGAGATGATATACCCTGTCTCGCCAACGTCTGGAAATGCACTATAATTTAAGCACTTTTATTATGTACAGTACATGATTTACCTAAAAAGCATCATTGCCAATTTTCTTGTTCCTTTATATTTCTGGGAATAAAGTAATACACGAAATAATGACAAAGAATTAATATACTTGGTTCATCTTTTCCTAGAATTCTTTTCAATGAACTTTTTATTTATTTACTAAATCCTTACTATAGAAAAATAACAAAAGGTTCTTTATTCACATCAGGCTACGAAGGTTAGCCTGTAGTCTAAGATAATTTTTGCAAACAGTCTAAGCTACATTTTACCAAGTCTTAATTTTTACTAATAGTCTAAGCTCATTTTCACCAGAAGACTAAACTAATTTTTAGCCGATGTCTACGCTAATTTTTACCAGTAAACTAAGCTAAATATTACCAGTAGTCTAAGCTAATTTTTACCTATAGTGTAACCTAACTTTTAAAATTAGTCTAAGCGAATTTTCACCTATAATCCAACCTAATTTCTACTATTAGTCTTAGCTAATTTTTACCTACAGCATATGCTACTTTTACGAGTAGTCTTGGATTTAAATTTTACCTAAAGTCTATGCTCATTTTTATCTATAGTCTAAGCTAACTTTTACCAATAGTTTTAGCTAATCTTTACATAGTGTCCAAGCTATTTTTTATAGTGTCTTAGCTAATATTTACATAGTATCTAAGCTAATTTTTACCAGTAATCTAAACTATTTTTTACCAGTAGTCTAAGCTAATTTTACCTATATTCTAGCTACTTATATATATATATATATATATATATATATATATATATATATATATATATATATATATATATATATATATATATATATATATATATTAGAACCATTTTCTTGAAATGTGCACTTTTACTTATACAGTATTAAGAGCTTTTGACCAGATTCTGTAACTCCATTACACAACCAATATTTCTTCAATCTGGATTAGTTTCTAATTCATGATTAAGCCAAGGAGGATTAGTCTGAAAGCACATATATTATCAGCATACATTGGCATGATCGGATAAGTGAAAAAAAAAATATATGATTCTCAATTATGTTAGCTCTCATAAAATTATAAAGAATTTATTTAAAGGATATATGATAAGATATATTACTGTAACACTATAATGATGATGATGATGATGATCACGTCTCCGTCACGGACTCCCTTTTCTCCTAAGGGGGTTGCGTGGTGCCTTCTTGCGAAGGACTTTTGCTTTAGTAGGTGTGATCATTACCCTGAGTGAATGCCCTTTCTAACCTCAGACGGGGAAGGCCGCAAACCCTCAACCAAAGTCACGAGAGGTACCACTTTGCCACGGTGACCATTATAAGCTACATAAGTTGATAGACAGACAGATAGATAAATATGCACATAGATAGACCAGATAGACATATAGATAGATAAAATGATACTATTTCAATAATCATTTCCAAAAGTATTTTATATATTAATAACCTTTTACTTTCAGGAAAGTGATAATATACTAGTGTTTCTGGGAGTAGCGTGGGGAACATAAAACTATACTACATATAAGTGTGGCAGGAATTTTGTGAAGTGTTCTGACATAAATAAATATAGAACAAGTAGATAAACAGATAAATAAAATAAAAAACTTAATAAATCGGAATTCTATAAATTGTGAACAAATAGTTGAAAAAAATACTCAGTAAAATATTCACAAAAAAATAGAGATTATAAATAAAAATAATTTAGTTCCGGACGAAGAAACAAACAAGATTGGCGCCTAACAAAAGGGACTCTGGAAATTATGTTGACCATTCGCCTACAGGAGGTGAGTTTTTCTTTTACTTATTTAAGTTTTTTCTTCTATTATTTATGTAAATCGCGGTAAGCATTCTCTTTTGCATATTCATTCATGAATTTATTTATTACTTGTAAGATCTAAAA
>JAXCGZ010006387.1:35000-44509 GCA_037179515.1 Halocaridina rubra | reverse complement strand
GTGGTATGATCGGGCCTTCCCAAAGTTTGTATGCCTAGGTGAGTGTCTAGGGTTGTAAGAGCCATCACTCCAGGAGAAGTCTCTTGTGCTTGGACGGCGATAAGAGAGGTTTGTATCGTGTCTCTTTCTGTAGTCTCGCATATAGGGGATTGTTCCATTTGCTCTTTGCTGTTTATTTTGGTATGACCATTGTTTGCTCCCACGAAATGGCTGGACACTTGTGCCTGTAGGCCATTGATTCAGTTTGTAAGGCACATATTCAAATCCTTTCGATATCGTTATTGCGAAGGAAACCCAGTTTGGTGTGCGATAAAGCTCCTTAATCAAGACTTCTTCAGAAGGAATGCCTTGATTTGTCAGTGTATTACGTATCTCTCTCTCAAAGGGGTTGCCAGGAATGCGAATATATATTTGAGCTGTAACCCTTGCACTTGCATTATTTGGCAACTGTGGCTGTGGGGGAGAGGACTTCGATGGAATGTTTAGAGTAGAGATTGCTGCTATTTTGTCTTTTCTGTTTTCTTCATTGTTTCGCAGTCTATTGCTGGGTTGGTTATTTGTGCTGGAAGATATAATTTGGGTGTCCTGGTTAGTGACAGTTGCTGTGTTGTTAGGAGTAGTGGAGATTGACTCTATATCTTCTTCGCTGTTTTGCAACTCTTTACCAGGTTGGTTGTTTGTGCTGGGAAGAATCTTGTTCTGGTTAGTGCCTGTTGTTGCGTTGTTAGGAGTAGTGGGAAAGGACGTTGTTGTTTCATCACTATTTTGTAACCTGTTACTGATTTGATTATTTATGCTAGATGGTGTATTCAGGTTGTCTTGATGGCTATCACTTTTATCTGGATCTACTTCTTCTTCACTACCACTGTCACATTCATCACTCAATGCACTGAAGAAATTGTGAGTAGAGACAGAAAACCTAGCTTGCCGAACCTGAGGGTTGTTGATA
Organism: Halocaridina rubra; assembly: GCA_037179515.1. Classification (NCBI taxonomy): domain Eukaryota; kingdom Metazoa; phylum Arthropoda; class Malacostraca; order Decapoda; family Atyidae; genus Halocaridina; species Halocaridina rubra. The sequence goes on along the minus strand of JAXCGZ010006387.1, from coordinate 43,560 downwards.
GAAGGGACATCATCACTGTTAGGTGACAGCACTGAACTGAGAGGTGGAGATGTTTCTAATAGCAGTTTCAACCTAGAATTATCTCTTTTAAGTAGGACAATGTCAGATTCTAGTAAACCCACCTTGTGTTGTAAGGCTTTCACCTTTTCAGCATCTGCTTCCAAAATTTTCACCTTATCTGCAAGACTTTCTATCATTCGATGTAGGTCTCCTAGGTCGTGTGTTTTTTTAGACTCTATGGATTTTACAACCGAAGTTTGAGGTTGAAAGAGTTTGTCAAGTTCACCATTTATTTCATTCATTGAGATATTCAGGACACTTGCGCTAAGAATGATTATGTTTGTAATTATATCTTTTTTTACTCGTTTTTTTATGATGTGTTTACCACTGTATTGGGGAAAGAGTTCCACTACCTTCGAAAGCAAAAGTTGACTTGTTTTGTACAGAGTGACTTTTTTAATTTTTTCCAATTCCCTTCTGATGTCCTCACGTGAATATACGCATATTCTGTCCAGAGATGATATAAACACTTCGGGAAAGTTATCAGTATTTACACACGTAAGGTCAGAAAGGTCAACATTTTCCGATGAGGACATTCTGGTGTGAATGGGAGGGAAACTGCGGTATGAGGGGAACTGCAGGTTCACCTAAGAAAGGTCCTTTTTAGGTCGGTCGCGAGAGGTTGTGGTTGAAATCGGTAACACTGGGAGAGACACTCTCAACGGTTTCTGTTATGTTATAAGATTATAATGAATTTTCTTTGTATCTTTTTAAACACTAAAGTTGTAATAATCACTCTGACTTAAATTTGAAGATTTATATTTCAGTATGCTTTCGTTAATTTTATAGCTGTGCATTTAAACTCTGTCACTTGATAAACGCAATATTATCGGGAGCTCGATGCGTACACGTCCTCTCTGTAGCTATGATAAGAAACTAGTTGTTAATAGAAATTATTTCTTTTCATATCTTTATATATATTTTTTTCCAGGTCTTGTATTTCCATTTCACTCCTTAGGGGTCTCACACCACCGAGAGAGAGAGAGAGAGAGAGAGAGAGAGAGAGAGAGAGAGAGAGCTAACAGAAAAGGAAAGAAAAAATTAATGACAGCTTTTCTTATAATATATATATATATATATATATATATATATATATATATATATATATATATATATATATATATATATATATATATATATATATATATATATATAAAATGTAAAGATTTGCTAGCTTCACCAACATTATGCTTCACTATCTCAACACTGAAATCATATGCACAGGAGAGAGAGAGAGAGAGAGAGAGAGAGAGAGAGAGAGAGAGAGAGAGAGAGAGAGAGAGAGAAAAATTATTTATTAAAAAAATTATAGTACTGTCGGTAAGAGCGACTTACAACCTACATCAGAGATATCACGTGAACACATATAAGTAAAATTACTTAGTAGTATTAACCGCTCAAGTAAAAAGAGAGAATTAATAAAAACTTACCATTTCCAGCTTTTCTTTGATGGAACAATTTTTTTTTCCCAAGAAGGAGACTCACCTGTAAAAAGGAAAAGAAAAATTAATGTGATAAAAATATGAGGAATTATCGTAATTTTTTATGACAATACTAATTATTATTATTATTATTATTATTATTATTATTATTATTATTCCTATTGCAAGGATGCATCACTATCAAAGTTCCTATTTATCATTAAGAATATTAACCGACAGTTAGAGGAAATGAACATACTATACTTATAATTTGTTTCATTTTTGTCAATACTCTTCCTCTTTACAGTTACTTAAAATTTATATATGTTTTATCCGTCCCTGCTTAGTATACTGCTCACACATCTGGGGTGCTTCTTCTTATACTTATCTCCTTGATAGGGTTGAATCTAAGGCAATTAGACTCATTAATGATCCTTCTCTTATTTCTAATCTGGATGCTCTCTCTCTTTGCCGTAAGGTATCTTCCCTTTCGCTTTTCTATCGCTACTACTTCCATCGCTGCTCTGATGAGTTGGCGAGTTACATCCCTCCCCCACTGCCGAGGCCGCGTAACACTCGCCAAGCGGCATCATCTCACAAGTACTGTGTGGAGATTTGTAGCTCGCGGATTCGTCGGTGCAGCGACTGCTTCTTCCCATCTACCTACAGACTCTGGAACTCTTTTCCCCCTTCTGTCTTTCCCAATTCTTATGACCTATCATCCTTCAAAAACCAGATCTATCGTCATCTCAGGGCCTAGTCCTCCATATCTCTGGGTCCTCTGCACTTTGACTGTTTTTCTTTTTTTCTGTCTGTCGTTTTCCTTTGTGTGACGATACCTCATCTCTGCCTTGTCCTTAACGTTTTTCTTTTCCTTCGTCTTGGTATTTTCTCGTGCCCGGGCCATTATTGATGAGGGCAGCTTTTGTCTGTCCCGGTGTCACACTCATAACAAAAAATAAAAAAAATAATATATGTTTATTGGATATATTGTGATGGACCCACGTTCAAGCCTTCAACGGGGCTATAGGAAGGCCACTCAGGGATCGATCCTAGGACCTATACTTTTTCTAATATATGTAAACGATCTAGTAAAATATTTACCTAACTGTTATGTCATTCAATATGCTGACGATACTCAAATCTTAATTGAAGGAGAAATTAATGATTTAGAAAATATTATTCGTAGAGCAGAAGAAATTTTGTGTATGGCTAAACGTTACTTTCAAAAAAATGGTCTGTTACTTAATGAAACTAAAACCCAATCTATTCTTATCGGATCCAGACAATTATTATCAGAAGTTGATGACAATCTTCATATAAATTTTAACGGTAATATCATTAAGCCAATGAACTCGGTAAAGAACCTAGGTGTCTATTTTGACCGTTACATGAATTTTGAAATGCATATAGATGAAATTTATAAAAAAGTAATGGGTACTCTAATATATCTAAATAGGGTAAAAGACTCATTTGAAACATCAACTCGTATAATAATTGTCCAGTCCTTAGCTATGAGTTTAATTAATTACTGTCTCAAAGTTTGGGGATGTACAAATAAGACTCAATTACAAAGAATACAAAAGTTACAAAACTTTGCAGCACGAGTGGCTGTTGGCAATGTAAGAAAATACGAGCACATCTCTCCTGTTTTAAAAGATCTAGAATGGATAAAGATTAGAAATAAATATGTTTTTGATATATGTACCTTTGTTTTTAATATACTAAGAAACAATCTTCCTGATTGCTTGTATAATTTTTCTACAGTAAGCTCAGTTACCGGGTTAACTACCCGTCAAGGGGAAGATTTATTAGTACGAAGGTCTAAAACTGATATTGACTCAAGAGATATAAACATTCGTGGACCTCATTTATATAATCAGCTTCCCAGAGAACTAAAAAATGCTGGTTCAGAGTATACTTTTAAATATAATCTTAAGAAGTTACTCTTAAAGGAAGATTTTACTTGTAATTTTTAATAGTACACTCATCTTTATGATTTGTTTGTTTTAGTATGTCTATATCGTACACCACAGATGTCTATCTGGAATATATATGCATCTTATTTGAATACCCAATGTACTTTGGAAATAAAGATTTATTATTATTATTATTATTATTACTTCAATTCACCTGTGTCCACCCCAAATAGAGACTAATAGTGACATATAAAAGGTACATAAAAGATGCATAAAGAACTGTGCCTTACAATAACTGAAAAAACTAACAACTATTGAGGATGGAAAGTGGAAGTGCCTTCAGCCTCTATAGTTCTGGTAGTTAGCATAGAGCTTTCCTACTTCTTTATTAAACCTTCTGTGGTACAGGTGGGAACACCTCACGTACACTGAAAAATTTATTATTGTGTTGTAGGTTCGAATTCTGGTCAGGGGCAGATATGGGTTTCATATATATATATATATATATATATATATATATATATATATATATATATATATATATATATATATATTAAGTTATATCAAATATCAATTAATTTTTCTTTACGTTTTAAGTTAGTATTAGTCCTCATTTGGGGGTGGACACAGGCGCATTGAAGCTGGGGAATAAAGAAGATGCCCTTCCTTGCGCCGCGCCATGGGCTCGAATGTGAGTCCGTCACCTTGGGAGTCGACTATGCTACAACTACGCTACTGGTTTCCCATAATATCAAACATCAATATATATGAATTATGAATTAGCCAAGAAATACACTGAATAAAAAACAACAACTTTTAATTAACATAAACGATCGTGTTAAAAAACACGAATTATAAAGAAAGAAAAGATCATGAGAAACACACAAAGGAAAGGAGCCACAAAAGTACAAAACAGAAGAAATTTAAAGACAATAACTAAAAATACGTTCTTTAAAAAATACGAAAAAAAAAGGTTTGAGAAAAAAAAGAGAAAAGTTTTTGAATACAAAAGGTCCTTTAACAAAGCCTTACCAGGTCCATTTGAGGGTTTTTGTATGTGCGTATGGGCGGCTTTTTTTTATTTTTTATTTTTTTCAAAAAGGTCTTTTGAAAAACAATGGAGGGTTCCTCAGACCTGAACTCATAATAGAAGAATGAAGGAAGATGAAGAGGTTATACGCGCAAGCATTAAAAAAAAGAGGCAGCTAAGAGAACATTCACCAACTATTCTGTACTACTAAACTGAACAACAATATACTTTATTATGTTTATACTTGTGTGTTTATTTTGAAAATATTTCTCTAATCACCAAGCATGTGTATTATTCTGTAATCTTCTATTTCAGACCAATAGTGTGTATGTATTTGTGTGCATGTTAGAGAGAGAGAGAGAGAGAGAGAAGAGAGAGAGAGAGAGAGAGAGAGAGAGAGAGAGAGAGAGAGAGAGAGAAGAGAGAGAGAGAGAGAAGAGGAGAGAGAGAGAGAGAGAGAGAGAATGTATTTTTTTCTAAAACTAAGTGAGAGAAAGAAGTTTCTAAAATACTGTAAGAAGAAAATATGCAGTTCTATGAAAGCTAATTACTTTTCAAGATAATTATCATTCACGTCTTTTAAGTTTTGTAATAAGCTTTCATCTAACAAATAACACAAGCGATAAATTTGCGCGTGTGTGTGTGTGTGTGTTTGCAAGTGTATTCACTTTATTCACGGTTACCTGTACTGGTTAAATTATATCGCACTCTCAGTTTTAAGATCAAAACTGGCAACTATATTAATTATTAATTATTATGATAAGTAGTACTTTTTCAATTATTAGGAGGAGGAGGGAGTTCCTGGACAGATACTGTTACCCTAAAGCATACTTTAGCCAGCTAAAATTTACTGTTTCTTCACTGACTACCCACATCTAATATTGTTCTCATATTGAGCATGATTGGTTGCATTAGTGTCTCCTTTCCTTTGTCTCCTTCCCTTTCCCGAAAAGTTCTGTCAAAGAGAAGCTTTACATATCAACAAAAAGAATCGAAGTCAGCACCTCACAGCTGTATATCAAGTGCTGATTCACAGAGCTACGGAAGGGGATGGTGAGATTGAATCTAGTTTTCACGTCACGGACTTCATTTTCTATCAAGGGTGGATGGTGCCTTCTTTCGAAGAACTTCGGCTTTGGCAAGTGCGGCCTTTATTCCGAGTGAATACCCTAGCGTTAGACCGTGGTGGGTCTCGAACCGATGACCTGACGAATCAGTGACGTGCGTTACCACCCAGTCACGGCAGCCACAGATGGTGAGATTGCATACTGACCTCATATTCTCCATAAGTCATAAGATGCAATCAACGGATAGGAGGGCTGAGAATTCCTTATTTGCCAATTTACTTTCTTATCAATTGGTTAAACAGGGCAGAAAGCCAGCGTAAGCTCAAGATTTGCTTCTTTGATTCATTTGCTACACTTGTGAACACCTTACCAACTACTGTTGGATATGGCATCGTGTTTGCATTATTATTATTATTATTATTATTATTATTATTATTATTATTATTATTATTATTATTATTTCTTTGTTACATGAAAAAGATGGATATAAATTTTAAGTGTTTATTTATATATTTATTTTTTTTATTTATATACTTATATTTACTATATCTTTTACTAAAGCCTTTCTCTTTTATTGACAAGAGTGTGGTGGTAGTGTTGGGAGGAGTAGGTGGGAAAACGTAGTGAGGGTTGTCACGTTTTCTCAGTAATTCTTTTTTATATTCCGGAAACTGTAGACTTCTTTAAAATGGAAACATATGCGAAACGCGTGCATGGAATCACCCACACTGGATGCGAAGCGTTCAGAAATAATTATGAGAATAGTAATTATGAAGGATATATGAATTATCATTATAATCGTTATCTTAATAATAATAATAATAATAATAATAATAATAATAATAGTAATAATAATAATAATAATAATAATAATAATACCAACAAAAACAACAACAATAATGATAATAAAATAATAACGACAAAAATAATAATAATAATTATTATAATAATAATAATAATAATAATAATAATAATAATAATAATAATAATAATAATAATAAATATAGCAATAAAATATACGTTTCCTACTACTGATTTGTTGAATTTATAAATAACTTAATGTGCAAAGCAGTGTTTGTGTATTTTTTCATTGTAATGGTGAAATTGTTTATGTAAGTTTTTCTTCAGTGTTCTGGGTTATAATCCGTATTTATATTACTACTACGATTAATATCTTGTTTCAATAACTGCAAAATATTTTTCGTTTTCATTATATTTCGTTTGTTCTATTATTATCATAGGTTTGATGATAAAATATTGAACTGCTGAAGTCACATAGTGTGCTTGAGTGTACGTGTGAGTATAAATAGCTTTAGCTAATTTATGATCACGTGACATACAGATAGATGATTAGAGGTCAGATGGGCGTTTTTTTCCTCTAATCAAAGCGGTGTATATATAACTTTACTACCAACAAACATCTATAAACATATTAACTAATAAATGTAGCTAAAAATTCAACGCGCATCGTTTTCGATTAAACGTGGAGAATGAGTAGAATATCGTTATATAATCCGTCTAAAAAATGAATACTATCAAGCAAATGGGCGTACGTAAATAAAAAAATCACCTTCGAATACAAGATTCTTTTGGATAGAATTTAATATGTATTACAATACGGTAGATCAGGGGATAAAGCACCTGAGTACTAACCATGAAATACCAAGTTCGATTCACAAAGGTGGCTAACATTCGTACAGCACCTCCTCGGCAGTCTCTCTTGGGAATAATAATTAGGCTCGGGTAGTGGCGTAGCACGTGTGTGAGGTATTCAGCTAAAGGTAACTAAGCTTAGCTAGTGTATGTATCAGTAGATGTGTGGGACTTATGGTAGAAGAGATTACGAGCTAAGGCTGTTATATGGAAAAAAGTGTGTGTGTGTGTTTGTGTGTGTATGTGCGTGGGTGTGTGATTTTGTATAATCCTGTTATATCAACAGGTAGGGTGCCACCATTTTTACTCTCCCCCCCAACACTGTCTTCATCACCCCTTTAAATTACAGTTAAAATTACCCTCAATTACGCAAAATCCTGCGTGTTGCAGTCACTGTTTAAAGGAGATATAATTCAAAGCATTATCCTCTTCATTAGGGCCATTTGGGATTTAAACAAGCATTAAAGTGTAGCAAAAGTGTAAGCTGGATTATTTGCATGACGCGTCTTCACGTTTTATAACCAGTAGCTGGTGGTGGTGATTGTGTGTGTGTGTGTGTGTGTGTGTGTGTGTGTGTGTGTGTGTGTGTGTGTGTGTGTGTGTGTGTGTGTGTGTGTGTGTGTGTGTGTTTTCTTTACTCACTTGTACCGCTAAGTCAGCCATGTGTATATTGCCTAAAACAAAACAAATAACAAAAAAAAAAGATCATAAATAACACGAATACAAAATGAGTTAAATGAGTTTAAGCAAAAGGGACTACTTTTAATACTTGTTTCTTGAGTGAAAACAGATGAAAAATCCCATAGAAGACAGGTACTGGCAGTGAGTTCCAAAGAGCAGTTGCAAAATGAGAGACAGGATTATTAGACGCTTGCGCAGTGATTACCGAACAATAAGTATTTGGCTTCATTGGTAGGATCTCTAAATGGAAAAAAAAAGAAGCACCAATACTGCACAACTATACGAGCTATATCAAGAATTCAAAGTCTGCAATAACTGCTGTTTCAAAATTAATCTTCTTTAGAACTATTAAAGTACTGAAGTGTTAAAAGAAATATGATGTTATAAAATTCTACAATAATTACCACTGCAAAACTATAATAGGGAAACAAGTTACTAAACAACAGTTCAAAATTAAGTATGAATTGTGGAAAGCTGGGATCGGAGAGGTAGAAATGTCAGCTGGAACTTTGAGAACCGCTGCACTATTGGCTTATGCACAGGAACGTACTATCCTGACGCTGGGTAAGTAACTCAGAATTAAATGCAGTTAATCAAGTGCTGCAAAATGGGATTTTAATCCTGTGACAAGCCAATTCATTTAAGATTACATTTTCCTAAGGTTGATAACTGAGATAACTATTATGAGTTACTTTTTTGCTTACTAACCCTAAAATAATAAAAAAAAAG
>JAXCGZ010006387.1:15000-27500 GCA_037179515.1 Halocaridina rubra | reverse complement strand
TACTGTTGATCTTCCTTCTCTGAAGCCATGTTGCCTCACTGACAAAAAGTTGAAGGATTCCAAGTGAAGAGAGATATGTTTCCTTAGTAGTTTCTCCATAAGTTTGCAAACTATGCTGGTCAAGGAAACTGGTCTATAGTTCAGAGCCGTATCCCTCCTTCCCTTTTTGAAGATAGGTATCACATTTGCTTGTTTCCAGCATCTTGGAATCTCCCCCGACTCCAGTGACTCCTTAAATATGATACTTAGTGCCACTAATATTGTGTTTGCGCATTTTTTAAGCACATGAGGGGATATGTCATCAGGACCTGTAGCTTTATGAACATCTAAATCCATCAGCGCTTTGCATACCTCTGTGGCTGTAAGGTTGATGTTCTCTAATACCGGCCCTTGAGCTTCTATCACTGCAATCTGAGGGGGTGGGGTATATTCTACTGTAAATACTGACTGAAACTCCTTGTTCAATTCTTTGCAGATCTCTTCGTCCGTCTCAGTGATGCTTCCATCCGCTCTCTTTAGCCTTAAAACCTGTTCTTTTACCTTCAGTTTTCCTCTGATAAAGCTGTGGAAAAGCTTGGGATTTTCTTTAGCCTTCCTGGTGATGTCCCTCTCATAATCTCTCTCTGCCTCTCTCCTTTGACTTAGGTAGTCATTTCTTGCTCTTTTGTAGGTTTGCCAGGCATTTATGTTTTTTCTCCTCCTATACCTTTTCCAGCATTTGTCTCTCCACTCCTTAGCTCTTTTACACCCATTATCGAACCATTTCTCTCTGGCATGAATTACACCTACTTTGGTGACAGGTATGCAGCAATCTACTATCTTCCCATATTTCTCACAAAAGATGTCATACATTTCTTGTACAGATTTGTTGTAAAATAAGGTTCTCCAGTCAATAACTGCAAAAAGCTCATTCATTTTGATGTAATCTCCTTTCGGATAGTTCCTCCTCATGTCCTCAGTGCCTCTACTCTCAGGAAGAATGTCTTCAATGATATACTCCATCAACAACACACAGTGGTCACTCTTTCCAATTGGTGGTTCATACTCAATATTTTCAATATCCAACACATTATCTGTGAACATTAGATCAAGTAGTGATGGTTCATCCCCACCTCTGGCTCTTGTTGGTTCCATTACATGTTGGTGTGTGTGTGTGTGTGTGTGTGTGTGTGTGTGTGAATGTGTGTGTGTGTGTGTGTGTGTGTGTGTCTCTCTCTCTCTCTCTCTCTCTCTCTCTCTCTCTCCCTCCCTATGCGTGTGAGTGTGCGTGTGTGTGTGCGCGCGTGTTTATCCAATTTTGCTTTATATAAACCAGATACATCTTATAATTCTTACAGATTATGAAGATTAATGCAGGGTAATGAAATTTACAAAATGAAGCTGATATATATATATATATATATATATATATATATATATATATATATATATATATATATATATATATATATATATATATATATATATATATATATATATATATATATTAGTATGTGTGTTTCTGATATCTGCTTTTGTTTTATATACATCAGATACATTTTATAATTCTTATTGACCATGAAGACTAAGCAGAATTACAAAATGTATCTTATATATATATATATATATATATATATATATATATATATATATATATATATATATATATATATATATATATATATATATATATAAATGTATATATATATATATATATATATATATATATATATATATATAAATGTATATATATATATATATATATATATATATATATATATATATATATATATATACATACATATATATATATATATATATATATATATATATATATATATATATATATATATATATATATATATATATATATATATATATATATATATATATATATATACTTGTACAAGGAAATAACCGTTCCTTCTCACCCTTTTAATATCTATCAAGGAACTGTACGAGAGACTTTCCAGAGGCTTAGACAGTTATTAACTAATTATCACCAGAGTATCTGGTATCGGTGTTAATAAATACTGAATGTTCAAATTTGCAAATATTAGGTCATTAGTCGATTTTCATGCTTTGTACGTATACTCTTTATATAAAACTCTCTTTAAGTCTTTTACTAACATTCAGAATTCTTACATTTATGAAATAAATTAACTAAATATTAATTACAGTCCTTGCATTCATTCTTATGAGTTTAACGTTTACAGTATAGGAGAAATTGGTTGCAGTAAGACTGTGAACGAAAACTGAGGCCAACATTTACTTGATGAAAGCACTTAAGTAAGTCAGCGGATGTTAGTCATGGATGAGAAAAGTTTAAAATAAATCTTGCCAATGAGTGAGTCATTTGTGACAGAAAAACTGTAATTATATTTAGTCATAAAAGTTGTGCCATTTTATCACTATAATCTTCATAAAGCTTTATGAAAATCCGTATAAATGCAATTCAAGATGCTCTTATTGAATGTGCAAACTCTGATTCAACAGAAATCATATCGTGTGTATGCTCTTAAGTTGGAAAAAATGGTAATGCAAAAGCTGAAAAATTGCAGAACTGGCTGTTGAAAGCACAGTTTCTAAATCTCTAATTAGAAAGTGCAGATACGGACTCTGCAATTACTCACTCTCTCTCTCTCTCTCTCTCTCTCTCTCTCTCTCTCTCTCTCTCTCTCTCTCTCTCTCTCTCTATCTATCTATCTATCTATCTATCTATCTCTTTAACTTTCTCTATATATTTATCTTTATCTCAGTTCAAAATAATGAAAAATTAAGAGATTAAAAACAGCAAGAATTAGCTAAAAAAGAAAAAAAAAATTCCCGACAGTGCAGTCACTGTTCCATCCAACCTTATGAAAACTTTCAGACTCTGAAACAAAATTAGAACACGTCCCCATATAAGTTCAGATTAAAAGAAAAAAAAGGCAGTGACAGAACAACAAATGAACATGAAAACCTGAAATTCCACACCCAGTTCTCCTATCCTTTTAAATCTCCTCCTATGACGGGCAAAACTCATGCGTACAGTATTGTCAAACCTCCAACTCCGATAAATAATAATAATAATAATAATAATAATAATAATAATAATAATAATAATAATAATAATAAACAGGCAGTAGTAGCAACAGTAGTAATAGTAGGAGCAGCAGCAGCATTAGTAGTAGTAGTACAAATGAGAATTATTATTATTATTATTATTATTATTATTATTATTATTATTATTATTATTATTACTATTACTGTGGCCGCCGTGGCAGAGTGGCAACGCTTATGACTTTGATTCGTCAAGTCGCGTGTTCCCGACCGATCACTCAGGGTAATAGTTACAACTGCCAAGATCAAAGGTCTTCGCAAGAAAACACCGCCCTAGCCCTTAGTAGATAAGGGAGTCTGCAACATAAAGCTGATAACATTATTATTATTATTATCATCATTAGTATTATTATTATTATTATTATTATTATTATTATTATTATTATTATTATTATTAGAGAGAGAGAGAGAGAGAGAGAGAGAGAGAGAGAGAGAGAGAGAGAGAGAGAGAGAAGCTCTTCCTAGCCATATCAACAATATTGCCATGAAGCAGTCTTATTCATACCAAGTGACCGAGGGAAGATTACTCAATACAACACAAACTGCATTACTGCTCACTAGCTTATAAAACCTTTTATTCATATAATTTGTCTTCTAAGACCTAACCCGATATTCAGAGTATATGCAAAAAGCTAAGAAAAATATTGCACAAGCGAGCTACTGTGTTATTGAAAATCACAGACTAAATATAGACCACTGTCGCTCACTCACATGAGATCAACAATATTGTACAGTTGCCATGAGTCGCCGACTCTCTTTTTGCGCAATATTTTCTCGTACGATTTAGTTTGCATTTAGAGTTTTGGTAGGACTGTTATACGCCGCTCTTCAAACGTTATATCCTGAAACATATTCATCATGTCGGCGCAGACGCAAGAAGACAGGCAGTTTATTACCGAATGCATACAGGTATATCGCCAACTTCCAGCTCTGTGGAAAGTAAAGAGTGAAGAATACAGAGATAGAAACAAGAAGAAAGAGTCGTACGACATTCTCATTCGTAAATTCCGGGAGAGGTGTCCCCAGGCCGACCGAGAGACCGTAAAGAAGAAATTCAATTCGCTACGGACAAATTTCAGAAAGGAACTGAAGAAAGTAGCTGACTCGGTACAAGCTGGGGGAGAGATATACGAATCGAATCTCTGGTATTTTAACGATTTGCTTTTCTTAGAAGATCAAGATCTCAAGGAATCTACTCCGTCTACAGATACACTGACGGTGGAAAAACGAGATGAGGAAATTGATGAGGGTTTCCTTATGGTGAGTTATTATTATTATTATTATTATTATTATTATTATTATTATTATTATTATTATTATTATTACTCCGCTGAATGGTTCTGTTTATATAGCTCCCATTTCTCAACTTCACTTGAGGCTGAGTTATAAGTGAAAAACAAGCCCAAAGTAATGTTGCGAAGTAGGAACAAAATGATCACAGGCATTCAGTAGAGTGGGCTCATTCACACCTCTAATTTTAAAGCTTAGCAGAGAAGTTTCCAACGTCTTTACAGGCTTCGGTGGTCCAGTCGGTAACTCTTTAAATATGGATTGTTAGTGTGCTGCAGGTTCGATTCCTGGGCAGAAGCAGTTATAGTTATTTACACACACTCATATATATGCGACACACACGCACGCGCACACACACACACACACACACACACACACACACACACACACACACACACACACACACACACACATAGATATATATATATATATATATATATATATATATATATATATATATATATATATATATATAAGCCATTTTCTCCTTATAAGGGGAGTGACTCTTTGGGAAGAGAACATACTGAGGAGGGGATTCCCAGTCCCCTCACTCCGCCCCATTTAATCTACTCTTACGACACACAGGGGAACACGGAAGAAGTGTGTGTGTGTGTGTGTGTGTGTGTGTGTGTGTGTGTGTGTATATATATATATATATATATATATATATATATATATATATATATATATATATATATATATATATATATATATATATATATATATATATATATATATATATATATATATATATATATATATATATATATATATATATATATATATATATATATATATATCAGCATTGTTTCATGACAATATAAATAAACCTTTCCACAGATAAGTTCTGATAAAATAAAGTCCTGTATAGTTTTATATAACTACCAATATCAAGTATTCTTTTAATCTCCAAGATTTTCCTTTATATCAATCAGTTATGTATTCCAGATATATAACGGACACGGTAGCTTTGTGGAAGAGAACGTGGGGCCTTAGAAAGGGCATCCAGCTTTATTTCCTATGATGCAACATGTCTCTGTCCATTCCCACAGGATAAGGGGCTAACTGTGACACATAAAAGTGGGTATTATTGTGTGTTACAAAACTGTAATATTTTGAGGATACCCTGCCGACAATCATACTTTGTTGAAAAATTAGGTAATCACAATTAGGTAATCACAAAGAAAAAGGAAACTCATTTTCATAGATAGTAAACAATGAGACATGTATTCAAAATACAGATGGAAAGTGCCATAGCTGGATATTCCTTTTGGATGCTGAATATGTGTAATATAGAAGTATAGTGTATCAGCATCTGATAGTATTAATAACCGCAGTAAGTAATTCTTTTATACGACAGTGTTAATACAATATATAATATTTATCCAAACATATCTGTAGCCCAAACGAACATAGTATCCATCATATACCAAAGCCATATTCCTCCTTATAAGGAGGGTGGCTGAGTCAAAGACAATACGTTGACTTTTTGTGGGAATTAAATACAGAGGAAGGGATTCCCAGCCCCCTCGCTCCCCTCCATTTAGTCGACTTTTACGACATGCAGGGGAACATGGAGGAAGTATTTTTACAAATTAAAAAAATTTCCTTATTCTCTGATTTCAGAAGGATACAACAATGTCTGTTGACCCATTTGCTAGTCCACAACAACCAGATCCTCCACCAAATGAGCAAAAACACGGTGAACAGCAAGACCAACTCGACCAGCTTATATCAATGACATACCAACGTTTGAAAGATTCTGAAAACGAATATCTGCTTTTGGCCAAATCATGGGCAATAGAATTATCAAAAATGGACAAAATGCAACAACTATTTGCTAAAAAGTGTATCAACGACATTCTGTTTGCTGGACAGCTGGGGATACTCGATCTTAATTCCTTTGACATGATAGCAGCAGTCATCAGACAACGTAATTAAATAATAATACTGATTGAATAAGTAAAAGTGTCAACAGCTATCTATAGTACAAAATAAAGTACGTAAAGGGTAACTGTGGATATGATGAATTAAATCCCGAGAATTTTTCAGAATTCTGAGGTATTTCTGTTAAAAAAAAATAAATAAATAAAGACATGAGACTAAATACCAAACATTATTGGCAAAATCAATTTACAAACTAATTTCGGTTCGGTGTAATGCATAACAATAATTGTTATTAATGTGTACTTGATTTCTGTGATCAATGAAGTCTTAATGTGGTATCTCTGTAACAAATACATATATTCATATTGAAAAATAAAATAATCTATTTCCTTTTTTAAAGGAGAGGCTTGTTTTGCTACCTACATCACTGGAGACTTTAAATCAGTTCAAGTTTTGAAATTAATATAGAATGCTAGCAAACACTTTCTAGGCCTTTCATGCTTCTACCCATCCATATGATTCCTGCAAGTATGTTATTACTGGCAGTAATTTTTGGAAGGGACGACAAATTGTGAGGTTCTATAACCTGTTTCTGTTGAAAATATTACAACTTGTCAGCTAGATACATATAATTTTAATTTTTATCAATGTGAAGAATATTATTATTATACAAAGAATTACAAGCATATAAACCCACGTATTCTAAAGGTATTAAATTATACCGAGGTCTGCTGAGTCCCACCGTTTCTATGCAGACCATGAACCATCTCTCTGGCAGGAGTACCATGCTGTTTATGTGCTGCAACGGATAACTCCCAAGCTGGTTCTTGTAATGCTATTATTTTTAACCATGTACCTTTTCGTCATTCCTGTAGTTAATGTGTAATAACTCTGTAATTAAATATAAAAGTAAATTTATTAACACTGATGATGTAACATTCATATTTAGATTCTAAGTCAAGTGTGCTAGAGAAGTAGTTTCTAAAAGCATATATACAAATTTACAAAACTCTCCTAAATGGCAGAGCTACTCACTTCTTTAATGGACATGTTGAATTCAAATTATGTCTTAAATCAAGCAATCCCCATTACACCATGTACCTTGACTTCATCATAGCTATCCAAACAATTCTCCAAAAAACACATGAAAACTAGGCATTTCTAGCAATATGAAGGATTTTGTTACATTCCTTTTAGCTCCATCATAAACTACATCTATCGTACAAAGGTATCTTTCCCATGCTTTTTTTGTCATTTTATGGATTCTGCAATAGGGTACTCTAGGATGTAATCTCTAAAATGTCATGGCGACTCGGTAAACCACTAGTTCAACCTGTTCCTAAGAAGGGTGACCGCTCTATTCCTTCAAACTACCAACCTATTCCCCTAACCTCCTCTATTGCTAAAGTTTTCGAAACTTTGCTCAACGCTCACTTCTTGAAACTCCTTGAATCTAACTCACTCATCTCCGATCACCAGCACGGCTTCCACAAGGCAAGATCCATTGGTGACCTCCTGTCCTATCTTACTCATGTATGGTCATCTTCTCTGAGGAACAATGGGGAATCCTTTATCTTCTCCCTTGATATCTCTAAGGCTTTTGACAGAGTCCGGCACAAGGCTCTGTTGGTCAAACTCCCTGCCTATGGCTTTACCCCTTCTTTCTGTTCTCTGATTTCAAGTTTTCTTACTGACCGATTTATATCTGTAGTTGTTGATGGTGCGACATCTAGCCCTTTCTCTCTTACCAGTGGTGTTCCACAGGGCTCTGTGTTTTCACCTATTCTGTTCTTTCTCATCATCAATGATCTTCTACAATCCCCATCTTGCTATCTTCTTCATGCCTTTGCTGATGAGTCTACCCTTCACTTTTCCTCTGTCTTTTCTTCACAACCTTCATCTGCTACTCGTAATCAGTCTCGTATCACTCTTTCTTCTACTCTCAACTCCGATTTGCAGAGGGTATCTCAAAATTTAGTTAAATTCAATGCCTCCAAGACAGTTTCTGGATATCTCTTTATCTTCTTCTCCTCCTGATAACCCTATTGTCTTCGAAACTAATGAAATTTACCCTCTTAATTCCATCAATATATTAGGAATCCATATAGCCTCTAACTTGTCTTGGAGGAATCACATATTCCAAATTTCTAAATCTTCATCTAAAAAATTGGGGGTTTTGTTTCGTTTTCGTCATTACTTTTCCTCTTTACAGTTACTTAAGATTTAAAGAGGCCTTATCTGTCCCTGCTTAGAATACTGCTCACACATCTGGGGTGCTTATTTTAATACTTATCTCCTTGACAGAATTGAATCTAAGGCAGTCAGACTCATTAAAGATCCTTCTCTTACTTCTAATCTGGATTTTCTCTCTCTTCGCCATAAGGTATCGTCTCTTTCTCTTTTCTATCGGTATTACTTCCATCGCTGTTCTGATGAGTTGGCGAGTTGCATCCCTCCCCCACTGCCGAAGCCACGTAACACTCGCCAGGCCGCCTCATCTCACAGGTACTGTGTGGAGATTTGTAGCTCGCGGATTGGTCGGTGCAGCGACTGCTTCTTCCCATCTACCTCCAGACTCTGGAACTCTTTTCCTCCTTTTTTCTTTCCTAATTCTTATGACCTATCATCCTTCAAAAAACAGATCTATTGTCATCTCAGGGCCTAGTCCTCCATATCTCTGGGTCCTCTGTACTTTGACTTTTTTTTCTGTCTGTCGTTTTCCTTTGTGTGACATTACCTCATCTCTGCCTTGTCCTTAAAGTTTTTCTTTTCCTTCGTCTTGGTGTTTTCTCGTGCCCGGGCCGTTATTGATGAGGACAGTTTTTGCCTTTCCCGGTGTCACACTCATCAAATATATATATATATATATATATATATATATATATATATATATATATATATATATATATATATATATATATATATATTTACTTTTGATGATTCAATAGTCACAGCATTCTTCTAGCACCAACTGTCTACATAAATCTCACATGGTTTGCGGAAGAGATCTGTTTTGAGGTGAAATCCTAGATGCCCCTGATTTTATTTTGACTTTGCAAGACAACTCTTTTCTGAAAAACGAATTATTACCAGAGACTTGCTAATCTGAATCTCATGGTTTAAGCTAAGTCTTTGACCCTAGAAAAGTATTTGAAAGAAATATTTTAACTAGAAACTTACAACTTTCACTCTGTCTAAAAACTGGTAACTTTCACAATGTGTGACATAATATTGCATATTACTACCTAAGCCCACACCAAATTATTGCTCCCAAGATGGTCTCCATTCCCTTAGCAATACAACCACGCCAATGAGCTAGAAGTTATCCAAAGAATCTGCACAATACATTCATATCAACTTTACCCCCCTAACTCCATAGAATGTCAGCAAGCCCTTGCTCAAGAGCATTCAGCACATGCGAGAGAGGAACAAACATGTAAATTGACTGTTATGTTTCAGACAAATAATAAAATCAAATATATGGTAGTAACGTCTTCAGCATTTAAGTTGTAAGGCTTGGAATGGAGTCTGATAGCTAGTGACATATGGAAAGACTTTACACTACAGACATTTAACCAATCTAAGTTCATTATGAAATTATTTTACTCTCGCTTGATATTTTTTAAAACAATCCTTGATAGTACGCTTTCTCTAGTTACAACAATAATCTTAGCAACGGCAGATTGGAAGACCCTTTCACTACCTCAGACAGTACATGCGAAAATAACTCAAAATATACTGCAACTGTATATATCAATCATTTATTTATCTATATATAAGAGCCATATTCACCGTTGTAAGGGGATCGCTGAGTCAAGGTAAAATACTAAAATACAGAGTAGGGGTGTCCCAGTCTCCTCGCTCCACCCCATTTATTCGACTTTTAAACCAAGCCGGAAGTATTCTTGCCCCCTTCCCTCAGTGGGAAAACAACATATACTCTAGTAATACAAATAGGCATCAGATGATTATATTTCAGTGGAGGGCCGGACGAGAATTTGCCTATAATCATGGATATTTTCGACAAGTTTATCTAACTCAACTAAGGTATACCATATCTCAAAATAACTATAGTTTTCCATGCCTCTCTCTAAGTACCATATTGCCTTCCAGCATCCATTATCAGTTTTATTTAAGGACTACCTTTAATTTTCTTTAAATATGGGGGCATGCAGGCCCTGTCTCTGATATAAAAGCATTCACTTTACATTATATATATCACTATCTGAGAGTGTTGAGAAGGTTTGGCCATATGTAAGGGATGAATAATGAACGACTAGCAAAGAGAGTGAGACGAGCAGAGACAACTCGAGTAAGGTCAAAAGGAAGACCTAGGATGAGATGTTGGAAGAGGTGAAAAGAGAACTAGATGCACGTGGCATGTCAGTAGAGCAGGGAAAAAGAGTGCAAAAGAGAAGAATGAGTGGAGAGAGATTGTGTATTGGTGTTGCAAGCCAATGGAATATTTTGCTCCTGCTAGCACAGTAAACTGAGACGGGTGTGTGGGGCGTTGCCATGATACGAAGTGGCTGTAAGGTCTCACAGCAGAAGAACCTTACCTACTTACCATGTGGATGACCCGGCAACCCTTTATCCTGAAGGAGGTAAGAGGAGTGAATGAGGTATATTAGCTTCCGGTGAATGCGTGTGCTTTAAATCGGCCATCCCCTTACAAGGAGAACTGAGGGCATTGTATATGTAAGGATCTTCATGTAAAGTATTCTTTAGTTCCCATTTCTAGTAATCTCAAGTTCCTTTCTCATTAACGTCTACCATTCCCCTTTTCATCCGAAAATTCCCCTACGTTTTTCTTTTCCCCTTTCCACCTGCCCTACACTCAAAAACTTTCCCCTCTAGTTTACCTTTACACCTTTCACTTTCCTATGCTGTAAAGCCTTTTCTTCCTGTTTCTCTTTACTCCTACCACTATCCCCGTGCTCTACATGTTTTTTCCCCCCCCCTCTTACTTTTACCCCTGGCTTCCACGACAACCACACCCACACAAAACTTCCCCCATGCTCTCTCCATCCACATAACGACTCCCAAGCTATCTACAAACCCAAAGTTCTCTCTCATTTTCCATGTTTTTTTTTTCTTTTACATTGGTGTTGTTGCTTACTATTATCCTCCAATATTGTTAAAGTTCTAACTCCCTTGTGAAATGTAATTTCCTTAAACATAACATTTAAAAAAAAAAATCCTATCCAGGGACTAATAATAGAATTTGGCATAAGTAACAGAATTATACAATGTTTTAGTGTTGCTTCATTTGAAAACACGCATCTCGAAGTCTAGCGCCTGAAACAGCACTGCCACTCTACATTGCAGCTTACAGAGATAATACAAAGGAAAAATGCAATGGAATTCTGAAGAAATAACGAAGATTTATCATTTCCTCTGTTTAACAATACCACGAGAAGCCTGAGAATGTGATGGAAAACACTTAAACATCAATAAAGCAAGAAAATGTATAATCGATGAATTCTGCCCTAATACTTATCGTTTCCTCTGTTAAACATCGATAATCAAGAAAATGTATAATCGATGAATTCTGCGATGATACTGCCAAGTGTGACCCTGGTTTAACTCACCGTATCTTGCCCAGCATTCCTCACATACCATCACAAACAAATTATATCGGGGAGCCTGACCGCTCATATGAGTGCGCGGGCGCATATACACATAGGCACACATACTCTCGAATTTAATGGAGAGACTTTATGCATGACCATGCAGAGCTCGCAAGCGTGATATATATATATATATATATATATATATATATATATATATATATATATATATATATATATATATTATATGTATATTATATATATATAATATATAATATATATATATATATATATATATATATATATATATATATATATATATATATATATATATATATATATATATATATATATATATATATATATTCCCTGGGATGGAAGAGTAAATACTACCTAATTCATCTATTATCATCCCGTGCCAATGCTAAGTATTATAACTTTATAATACTATAACTAATACTTTCGTAAAAAGTTAGTAACAATAAATACATCACTCAAGAAATAAGTGCATAGAGCAAGTTCCTCTTCTGTACTTCAGAGAAATTAATGAAAAAGAAAATGTATATGTATAGTCAGCACTAATGCGTCAGAGGGAGCGCATGTGTGCGCAGGTGCAGATGTGCGGATATGAGTGCAATATTTATGCACCCTAAGGTACATAGGTAGTGGCTG
>JAXCGZ010006387.1:7500-10000 GCA_037179515.1 Halocaridina rubra | reverse complement strand
GGCAAAAAACATGACGTCCGAGAGTAATATCCTGAAAACAAGTACCTCAAGACCTCTCAGTCCATAAAATAAATCAAAAAGTGTTAGTGAGAAATATTACAATTCCTCTACACACTATTTATTCATAAATGTATTTAAAGTTTGTTTTTCACAACAATGCTTATATTTTTGTTTTTCTGAAGTGAATCTAACCCTACTTAACCTCACTAAACATGACACAATTTTCTATATTAAGTGACAAAATGCGAGAAGAACGAAAAACTAAATTAACTATATACTCATATATCCATATAAGAGTTGCTAACTTATTTATACTTCAGAGAAAGGGGCTCTTAAGTCAGAATATAATACAAATGACATATAATGACAGGTTACAGGCAAGCCATTAACTCAAGTTACATAAATAGAAAAAGATTAATAGTTTATAAACAGAATCAGAAAATAACATGCATTACGAATGTATTAGGAATAAACATAATAAAAGGAATACAAATATTACCTAGGAATATATTTTAAGACATGACCAATATAAGCATGCAATGTAAGCACAACAAGGACCAAAATAGAGCAACTACAATGAGCAAAAAAAAAATAAAAATCATCAATGCACCATATTTTTCCTCCTTAAATACGTGTTAATATTAAAATATGAATGTACTAATTCTAGTACATTTACTATCACAATATCCTAACTAAAATGAAGTAAATCGAATGCCTACACAATTCTGGATGAAGTCTCAGAGGAAGAAAGAATATTTAATTTGAAAAAAAAATAGATAATATAAAGTAATGACGATCATAATGAGTACGATACTCCGCAGCAAGGCGCGCAAGTACATTTGTGGAATATCGGTACACATTACTTAAGAGACAAGGAAATCGGGAGCAAGGGAAAAATTTGGTTCTGCAGAGCTGGGTAACACACAAGTGGGGTCAATATGTATGAAACTAATCAATGAATAAATGTAATATGCGAAATCCAAGACTAAAAGCAAGGAAGAACATATGACTAATATAAATATTACGCAATTTTCTCACTATATGTCGTAAAGTTAACGCGATTTTATAAAGAAAAGCTTGGAATAAATAACGAAATATTTATGCAATCAAAAAGCACAAAAAAGTGACTTAGAGCAACAAAACATATAAGCGACAAATATATCTGATTTAACAGCCTAGGTATACGCTCTCACAGTTATTATGAGAGTGTATCAATACTTATTAGTATTGGATAAGGTATTAATTAACATTTTAGAATAAAAACACTTACTCCCCCGCAACAGGAAAAAAAAAAGACTAGATGTTATATACGCAAACTCACTTTTGCATAACTGTTCATTTATTATCTCCACTAATACGACGCAAAATAATACAAAATTGATTTTGAAGAGTGAATGCGGAAATATCCAAGTATTAAACCTGTGATTACTTCTTAAGAGACAATGAGAGTTAGAAATAGGACGAAACTGGTTCAACTGATTGATTAAGTTAACGTTAATAGTTGATGAAAGGATCAGTGGAACATATGGGAAGGTCAAAATGCCTTACACTTAAAAAGCCATAAGATACTCTACTACACGCAAAATATTGAAGAGAAGAGAGAGAAAATGTTAAATGCAGGACGTTCAATAACTTATTTCATATCCTATATTTTCACAACAGCTGGAGATGTGCAACCACAGTGCAAGTACTGGTTAAGAGTGTTTAATTTTCTAATTATTCTTACATGGGATTTATAATGACGTGTTTTCGCATACATATATACATATGCACATGCTTCATTCCCCCTTGTAAGGGGGGTGGCCGAGCCAAGAAACGTACATTGAGGGAGGGGGTTTTTCCCCCCTGGGAGGGAGGGATTCCCCCTGAGGGAGAGGGTTAAGAATACTTCCTCCGTGTTCCCCTGCCTGTCGTAAAAGCTGACTAAATGGGGCGGAGCGAGAGGATTGAGAATCCCCTCCTATGTATTTTATACTTCCTACGAATAGCCAAGAGATGTTTTCGTAATTTCCATATTTTAAAAGCTAGCGCAATGTGCATTATTAAGCAGTTCGCAAAAAAAAAAAAAATAGTAATAATAATCATCATCATCATCATCTCAATCGTCGCTTTAGCAGAGCTATAGAAGTAGTAGTAGTAGAGGTAGCTGCAGTAAAAAAAAAAAAAAAAAAAAACTGGAGAGTGGGTGCTGGAAAAAATTTTAACTGTCATAAAACCTGACATATGCCAAGCTATGCCGGCACCCTGGTCGAGCCTGGATGAGGATGTTTCATATATTTTTTAAGTAGTAGTAGTAGTAGTCATGTAGTAGGTTGGCTCATGGCACCAGCCGCCCGTTGCGATACTACAGCTGAGGGATTTTTTTTTAACTGAAATAGGTCTGTCCAGGACAGTTCGATGTTAAGTCTTCCTTCAGTTACGGTTCTTTTTCTATGCCTACAGCTACACTGAATATTCTTGGATATTCATCACACATCTTTTATTAGCCCTTCACATCTGA
>JAXCGZ010006387.1:0-2500 GCA_037179515.1 Halocaridina rubra | reverse complement strand
TCTCATTCACGCATTTGTACTCAGACTTGCTCTTCATGACTTTCTTCCCCCTTTTCTCCAGTGCAAACCTCCATCTCTCCAGGCTCGCCTCAACTAGTTATATACTCTTGCTACAGATCACAAAGTTTTCCTCAAATATTATAGTTCATGATGATTCCTGTCTGATCTTGTCTGTCATCCCGTTCTTTATCACTGCAAACAAGGAAGGATTCAGGCTCGATCTTCGATGAAATCCGACCTCTACTTGGATTCCATCCGTCAATTCTGCTTCACAACTCAACGCTAGTAACAATGTCCTCATATATATCCTGTATCACCTTCACATACTTCTCTGCTTTTCCCAACTTCCTTCACGCATTACCACGATTGTACCCTGGGCATCATGTCACGCCTTCTCTGAATCCACAAACCCAATGCAACTCCTTCTTGCCATCTCAATACTTCTCTTTCATCTCTAACAAAGCAAAAAATTATTTCTGTAGTGCTATATCCTAGAGTAAAACTAAATTGCTGCTGACAAATCCTGACATTTCTTCTATGGCTAGCGCACACATCATTATGCTTGATATTAATATTGTCAAATATTTCATTAAAGGAAACATTTGTATACCAAAAAGAGTATCTGTCTCAAATCACAGTTATTGACATAATAATAATAATAATAATAATAATAATAATAATAATAATAATAATAATAATAATGATAATTATAATAATAATAATAATAATAATAATAATAATAATAAAGCATAGCAGGAAAAACGCATAGAAGGAAAGAAAAATATCAAGATGAAGAAAGCAACATATCAGAAAAAAATGAACGCGCACAACAGGGCAACAGAGTGAAGCCCGATATTATATATATATATATATATATATATATATATATATATATATATATATATATATATATATATATATATATATATATATATATATATATATATATTATATTATATATATATATATATATATATATATATATATATATATATATATATATATATATATATATATATATATATATATATATATATATATATATATATATATATATATATATATATACATATATATATATATATATATATATATATATATATATATATATAATATATATATATATATATATATACATACATATATATATATATATAATATATATATATATATATATATATATATATATATATATATATATATATATATATATATATATATATATATATATATATATATATATATGCACAGGAGATGTGCCACGAATACGCCAGAATATTTGATGCAGATGCAGGCATAGGAAAAGAGTCGTAACTGAAGGAAGACATAACATCGAATAATGCTTAATGCACTATATCACAGATGGCATTAATTTAAATATTGCTGATCCTGAGCTATTTTGAACTTTGCAAGTGTCTCTGTGATCCTAACAATCTGTATCCAATCTTAAGTTTCGGTGACCGTGCCAGTTCTGAGCCGGTCGCTGACTGACTGAACGCACAAGTGAGGTACCATATAAGGCTATTTTATCTGAGTATACTTTCTTAAAAAAATAACTAATTATATCAGCTCTATCATACATATGTCATTCTTATGAGTGAGACTGTAATAATGGCCTTTTATGCAATTCTGGTAGTGTCTATGGCACATGTGCCACTGTGAAGCTTTAGATCTATATCTATCTATCCATCTACCTTGCCTGTCTCCCTCAATTGGGGGTAGCCGACATAAAAAGAGAAGAAACAATCAAGCGATTGCTTTGCTCTATGGGCAATGACGAGGGAGCTAGTGATCGTTCGGATGGCACTGCTGGAGTGCCACTGCCAATCCTTCCGGGCCTTCCACAACCTGTGTAGCTTCATAAATGCCAACTCCCCTACTGCCCCTACCACAGGGCTACCTTTGTAAGATGCAGCCCCATGGTAACAGCAGATGCCCATCAGAGCTGTGTCACAATCGCTCGCCACTCATTTCTATTCCTAGCACGCTCACTTGCTTCCCTCACATCCATCCTCCTATCATTTAGGTCTCTCCTTACTCCATCCACCAACCCAAACCTAGGCCTCCCTCTGGCATTTCTCCCATCAACTCTCGCATTCATCACCTTTTTCAGCAGTCTTTCATCATCCATCCTTTCCACATGGCCAAACCATCTCAGAACATTCATATCTACTCTGGCTGTAAATTCTCTCCTCACACCCGTTCTTGCTCTCACCACTTCATTCCTAACCCTATGATCTATATACAAAATAATAAGTCGTTTTCTATTCCGAATCTTTCCGTTCCACCATTAATATTTTGAACTAAAATATGCCAATTTGGAAAATCTGCCTGATGAGCTCGCTGGCACGAGCGAAACGACCCATTCACTCTGTATATTTATATTAAATTCAAAAAAAATATTTCCATGGTTATTTTGTTACAAACCTGAGAATACACTTAAATTATCACATTCCTTCTCCTCCTTTAGCTCTCTATTAAAATTCTCTTTAAAATTTTT
>JAXCGZ010006386.1:0-44587 GCA_037179515.1 Halocaridina rubra | reverse complement strand
GCGTGTCTGCCCTCAAGCCAATGGTGGAGTCAACACGAACCCCGGAGATTCTTCGCACCCCACTATGCCGGGTACTGGGGGCCATTAGTTGTGAACCTTCCATAAATAATGACAAAATGTGAGGAAAAGGAAAGTAAAAGAGACAGATGTGCAGAATGTTGTGACTTGTCAAACGTAATGGAATAGCAAGAGATGTGTAATGAATATGCCAGAATATTCAATGTAGATGTAGGCATGAGGAAAGAACCGTCCTGAAGGAAGATTCAACCTGGAACTGTCTGGACCAGTCCTAGTTGCATCCTAATACCTTCAGTCGTAGTCTTTCAACGGGCGGCTGGTGCCATGGCCAACCTACAAGTTCTTGTTTACCCTTTTAAGTATCACTATTTATCCCTGTTCTAATAGGGGAGAAGATAGACAGACTGGAGCTGGGAATTAAGACTAGATATCCTTCATGCTGCCCAAAGATGGGCTCGAACATGCATTTGCAACTTCCCAAGTCAAGCACTTTAACCACTGGGTTACCATGGTCCTCTTTGAAATAGTTCAGTAATACAGACCTATGTGATTATTGAATATATCTATCAAGCCACCTGTGAGCATTCTAAGCTCAGAGGGAAGAAAGATAGTTCGATAAGCCTATCTTCATATTTGAAACCCACTGCATCTACGGTATTAATATGGTAGTTCACCTCCTACCCTTCTCTCGTTCTTCAAAATAATTCCTGTAGCATTCAGCCTTAAACTAGGGCTTGTATTCTGGATATAGCCAAACCAAGGACCTATGTCTTATTATCATTTCCTTGGAGAACTTAGTAAATGCTGTTGCTATAACTCTCATCACCTTGTTGACTTGAGTAAGCCATTCCACAAAGTCGACTAATAATTCCTCGATATGTATAGTTATATTTTTTCATATCCTTCAGCCTACATTCCATAGACTTTAGCCAAGATTCAATAAGTTTAATCCATTCTGGGGGTGGACAGAAAGATTGGAGCCGGAGCTCAAACAAGGGTTTTTCACTTTGAGCCAATTGCTCAAACCAGTGCGCTACTGCCGTCCCCTATGATGAGAAATCATACCATAAATGAAAAAATCTCATAATGAGACAATATGAAATTGCCTTGAGCCCTAAAAACAACAATGTTGAGTCAATATTTAAAATACAACCCCATGATCTTCTTGTTATAAAATTACTGACTATTGTTTTATAAAGATAGGGTGAGATACATGGTAAGAGGAGAGACTAAAATGGTGTGGGGATATGCTGAGGAGGGTTGAGGGGAACTGGGAGGAGGATGCTGAGTATGAAGCTGCAGGCAGGAGGGGAGGTGATAAGCCAAAAAGGAGATTTATGGATGTGGTGAGGAAGGATATGAGAATGTGTGGTGTAACAGAGGTGATGCAGGAGATAAGACGATAAGGAGTCATTTGATTCATTGTGGCTGACATGTGAAGATGAATAATTTGATAGTGTTTTATGAAGACTAGGTACTCAATGGGTCAAGTTAAATAAAGCAAATTTTTTCAGAGGCCTGTTCCCTATATTTATATTAATTTCTTATTTCATACACAAAGCCCTTTCCCACCAGTCAGCAAGCTATGCACAATAAAGAAGATACTCCCTCTATTTAAGTCCAGATGTACATAATTTCACAAAGTCATTCATTTCCTGAAACATTTCTCTTATACCTAGTCATCAAAGGCTCTACCAGAAAGGGCTTTATACACCCTATTCCTCCAACTCCTTCCCCTAACTCTGGCTTAAAGGCTTGGTAGCTGTCTCAGTTTCCAATACACCTTTTCAGCTCCTACACCTTTCTCTTAACTCTCATTTCACACTAAGTAATAACCTAATTCTAAAAATTACGTATACCCACTTCACACAAAACTCCATCCAGTCACTCTGCGATAAAACAAAGACTGGAGGAGGGGAATTGTGGCAGCCCTTTCTCCCTAAGGACCTAAAAGGTGCGACTGAGGTATTTGAGCTTAAGACGTATGTGAGCTTAATGTGTATGTGAGCTTTGACTCGGCCACCCCTCTTTCAAAGGATAGTGCTGCCATTGAACACGTATGTATGTGGTTAAGACTTGGGATATGACAAGTACTATATACTGTACTGTATTCTATTTGGGAAACCTACCTCACATCACCAGGCATAATGACATCTGAGAATCCAAGTTTCTTTGTGATGCAAACATTCTTAAGAAGTAGAGGATTTTCCTTAGTGGCTTGCTCTAGCTCTCCATGAACTACTTTCACACTGACAACCAAACCTGCAAGAATACCGGAACATTAATCATTTAATAAAACATTGGCATTTCTGCAAGGAAATAAAATGCCTTTGAAATAAATAAATAAAAGGGTTCTGAAATATAGCAGTGATATGCATTTAGGTTAAAGACTTACTCCCAAGTAGTTAACCATTGTAAATATGGAAAGACTAAATGGTGAAAATATTTAGATATAGCAATCATCCATTTGGTATCATACCACAAGCCTAGGGAAAAAATATACTGTTCCAGTAGCAATATCGTAGTGCAGTAGTACAATGGGGTTCGAACCCCACCTCTGACACCTGTGTCGAATTGTTACTCCACTAGTGTGCCACCAGTGTCGTATGGATGTTGATCCTATCGTTGCCTACCAGTGTCGTATTGTTATTCTCTACCGGTGTGGTATTTGTATATCCTATTGTAGCCGGCGGTATAGCGCTGGAGTATTTGTAGTCGTACTCCACTGTTGTGCACTTTAATGTAGTTTCGGTGCCCTCTTCACAACAGGCCAGTTCTCACTCATGCAAGGTGATAATAGATATGCAAAGATACTTAACACTTAATTTATTTAGACATTACATTTTTACCTCTAAACCTCAATGCCCCCGTCCCCTTAACGTAATGCTATCTGTATGGGCGACAACAATACCATAACTTTTCCCACTCATGTCTGACCCCTTTTATAACCTCAGGTCGGGCACTTGGGCATGCCTCCACCAATAGGATTTCAAAGATGGGGGAACACCCCATAACCTTTGGTGTGAGGGCATCTAAAACAATACGACTTGCCGCCAATTTGAGCTTGGTCCCAGAGATCAAAGGAAACCACGTGAGATTTCTAGCTTGCACATGGGACACTCATGGGGGTTATCTATACGTCAATGGGCCGTGGAGAGTGACGTATAGATAACCCCCTTGAGTGTCCCATGTGCAAGCTAGCTTACTCACATGGTTTCCTTTGTTCTCTGAGACCAAGCTCAAATTGGCGGCAAGTCGTATTATTTTAGATGCCCCAACACCATAGGTTTTGGGTGTTCCCCCTTCTTTGAAATCCTATTGCTGGAGGCATGACCAACTGCCTGACTCGAGCTTATAAAAGAGGTCAGAAACAAGCGGAAAAAATTAGGGTATTGTTGGCGCCCATACAGATAGCATTACATTAAGGGGACAGGGGCATTGAGGCTTAGAGGTAAAAATGTAACGTCAAAATTATCAAGTGTTGAGTATCTTCGCATATCTATTATCACCTTGCACGAGTGAGAACTGACCTGTTGTGAGGTAGCAGCAAAACTACAATTAAGTACAACAGTGGAGTACAACTACAACTACACCAGTGCTATACTGCCGGCTATGATAAGATATACAAATACCACACTGGTAGAAAATAATAATACGACACTGGTAGGCATCGATAGGATCAACATCCATACGACACTGGTGGCAAACTGATGGAGTAACAATCAATACGATAGCTACTCAAGATTCTATCTAGAAGTCCCTTAACTATATAAAGTGAATAAAATTAAAACTTCACAATACTACTCATAAAACATCTCATTATAAAAGAAACTTGATTGGAATTAATTGTGGAGATACAAAACACCAATATAATTTTGTACTATGAGTGTACTTTCACTTGCTTACCTCCCAAACTTAAAGTACTTATAGTTGTTGTTGTTGTTCCGGTTTTACGTCTCGGACTCCCTTTTCTACCAAGGGCTAGGACGGTTGCCTTCTTGCGAAGGAATTGATTTGGCAGTTGTAATCGTTACCCTGAGTGCATGCCCTTGCTAACCTCAGACCGTGATGGGGCGCAAACCCTCAACCTGCCGCCTCAGAGTCGCGGACGCTACCGCTTGAGCCACGGTGACTGCACTTGATATACCACGCATCCATCTCCTAATTCAGTATTTATAGCATTACTTTCTTCATCATCGACATCATATCCGATCCAGTGTCCAGGGAGTCGTTTCGTACTCATTCCAACTTTTGCAAGAAGCTCAGTCCTGGAGAGAAGCCAATATATGTTCCATTCTTTGCAAACCTGTCACAATTTTCAGCAGTAACCCCCACCGGTAGTAAGTACCACGAGCAACGGCCGCCACCTCTAGCGGCAGAAGCCACCTTGAGCCACACCACCAATGGCCAAAACCACCACCACCACCAGAAATAACAACCAATGCCAGTGGTACCCACCACCAGCAGAAGCCACCACGTCCGATCGTTCTAGGAAGTGCCGAATGATTCAAATATCAGCTCCTCCCAAAAACTGAGACTCCTGCAAAAGATGGCCAGCCTTATTTCTACTTCAATAGGTTATGGGGTGAACGTAAGGGCGTATTCTGAGTTTCCGGGGCTGTTTTTCCAGATCAGGAATAACTACTGGTGTGGGCATATTATCAATATCAATTGCTCAAGGCATCAGAAACTGCCTCTCTCCCCACTATCTCGCACCTCTCCATGCCGTAAAATTGACAGGCACTTGCATTTCAGGGCCCAAAGGAGTGTAGCCCTCTTGCCCTTCTTCCATATCGAAGTACTTATAGTAATACCACAAACTTCAAGGTAATAACAAGGAGCAAATATAATTTCCTATCCAGAATTGCTAAACCAAGTTCTGTATACAAGAAGCTTGAATTAAACACCCCATAGAGGGCTCTAATGAAAGGCAGAGGCAAGGGACAGAGATAGCACATGCCTAACTATATATCTATAATACAGCTAGGGCACCAACCCCTTCTCCAAACACGTGGATCCTGTGATCTCCATGCAATAGCTGATTAACCAGATGGACCTATGGGAAATAATCGACTCCCAACTAATTTCCCAATTTAACTGGTAATGACATGAGCCAGTGGAAGATAATGCAACCCTGGGGCATAATTGAATCTCAGGAGAGCATACTGCCAAGCTCGGTGCAAAGTCCATAAGTTATTTTCTTCTAACTTCACTAAAACACTCCACCCACATAAACTAAAAAATGTCTAACAAATCAAGTTCTTAACAAAGACGCAATTCTAAGTGGCAGTCAAATACTTTCTGATATATAAAATACACATCCCTACATACAAATCAAGTAATCCTACTGTGTACATGAAAACCACATGATGGACAAGAAAAGTTGCAAAAAAGTGAAAAGAAATGAGTAGCCTGGAAATAAACCACATGAACTGCATGTAAAAAGTTGTGAAAATGTGAAATAAGGAGTGACAGACAGGAAATAATACACGATGATGGTAATAAAACAGTTGAGAAAAAGTAAAATGGAATGCATAGACAGGATGTATACAACATGATGGACAAGAAAAAAGTTCTGGAAAAGTAAAACGGAATGTAAACCACTTGAAGAGCAAGAAGAATAATGTGCAAATGTTAAAAAAGAAAGAGATAGACACGATATAAATCACTTGAAGGTCAAGTAAATACCGTGAAGAAAGAAAAAAATAAAAAACAGACCGACAGGATTTGCACAGTAAGATAAGCTGTAAAAGAGTGCAGAGGAATGGATAGACAGGATATAAACAGCAATTTCATCATTGGTTCCCTCAAGGGATGCATCATACTGAAAATAAAATAACTCATGAAAGCAATGTCATCAATGTGTGAAAAAAATGCACAAGTTTACTTACCATAGCTTGCATTATTAGACATAATGGAATACTTGTTAGATTGTTTCTTTAGAACTAGTTCTGGCAGTTGCCAAAAGTCTTTTTCATCTGACGTGAAGAGTTTTCCTGTCAGCTCAACCTAAAGAAAAGACATAAATTGGGTGTGATTTGGAATACATATTGGCATTTAATAAAAAAAAAAAAAAAATCTGCAGAGCTGCAAGACAGGATTACCTGTGCAAATGTTCAAAACCACACTATTTATAACAGTATCATAAATTCAGGTCAACTACAGAGTTTCAATAATCAATACAAATCCTAAAATTTAATTTTCACAAAAACACACAATCATACCTCACCATCAGCACCTTGCAATACCGAAGGTGCTAATTTGAAAACAGCTACACCGTGTGGTCTCCGATAACAGTGGGAAGATGACTTTTTCACTGACTCTGAGAAAAGCATTCTGCCAACTCTAACAACATGAGCCACAATGTATAAATCAGATGCCAAGTCAGCACTTCCTAAGTCCTGTGATGGATATATAAATTGTTCTTCTTACATAATTGCTATATATTTCATCTATCTATCTGAAAACAAAAGTCACAATCACACTAAAAAGGGGGAGGCAAAGTCATTGCAAAAACTCGACTCTTTGTGGGAGGGCAATACAAAGGGGGAGAATTTCTAGTCCCCTCGCTATATGCCATACCAGGAAGAATTCACTATATACTTTACACAAATGTTAACATAAATCATAGAGGTACCTCATTATATCTAAATCTACTGCTGCATTATTTAGTCATCAGGGTTCTTAAATAATGAACATACCACATGAATAGCAAGTATATGATACCAACTATATCTCATGCCATGACACTGTTACCTTTATATGTAACAAACTTAGGTAAAACATCAACTTACCGTGAAGATAGTGCAATTACTGTGAATTTTCTCAACATAGTTGAAAAAGCCCTCTCTGGGTAATTTGACTAGAAACCTTTCACTGATAAATTTCCCCTTTTGCGCATCATACAATGAGAAGAAGACTTCAGCATCCTCTCCCAAATGATAAGAGAAATCTCGCATACAAAAAAATAAATGGTGGCTTTGTGCTCGCCTTCTGTCTTTTTTCTTGCCGAGAGTACCAAGACCCTGAATAAAAAATAATAGGACTTTAGAGCTAACAGTCTTAGTAAATTACAGCATCAAATGTTTGGGTTCAAAATTACCATAATTCTTCCTCACTTTTGCAAAAAGATTTGCTAATCCTCAAAAATATGAACTGAATTAACGTGTTTGAAACTGGGGGTTATACTTATATATAACTTTGAAGAACTCTAAAAAAATTATCTACAATAGTATAATAGTCAAAATGCAATTCCAACCAGCATTTTCAGTTCAGACAGTATTAAGAGCGTTTATTTACTTATACTGTATATTTATTCAGCTACTATTTTAAAGAGACTCAAAGGCTGTAAAATCAGCATTAATAACATACTCAATATGCATATGAAAACTACTCTCTCAACAGCTTCAATAAAAAAAAGGGGGGGAAAGGAAAAGTCCACACAGAAAGAAATATAAAAAAGTAAAAAAAGTATCAAACAAGTAAAATGCAAGATGAGTGAAATGCTACATAAAATGCATACCTCACTTTTAATAATTTGAAAGTACTATAATGCATAAAAAGATTTAAAAAAAAGAAAAATGCAAAGTAAGAATAAAACAAAACATAAAATACATGCCTTGCTTTTTATTAGTCTTTCTTACCTGTGAATGTGCCTGTGATGTTTCTGCACTTAGGACATGCTGTAGGCAAATAAAACACTCCAATCAAAAAAGAACTGTAGATTTCGTATTCATTTCATGAAATATACATATTCTATGAGTAAACCTCATGGAAGAGCAGTTTTCTAGAAAATTTATCCCATTACACGTTTTCGTAAACAAAGATATGTAATATTCTCTAATTTCTGCCTTGTTAATTATTTTTTATAAGCTTTCTTGATGCCTGGGCACGGTGAGAGCAATCATCTTTGCCTGTCCCTGTGTTACACTTTACTACAACCAAACTAAGGACATTTATTATACACAATTCCAGCAGGAAACTACACCCTAATGGATGGTTACAGGAAAAGCCTTGATAGCTCTCTCTCTAAATACAGTATGCTCTCTTTGTATACTCAAATCTCAATTATTAATATCAGGTTCTTTCCTTTACTTACTCTATCAAAGAAGCCTGTCATTTAATATAAAGTCTGCCACAAATAGCTCTTATATCAACGCTGTTGATGCAAATACTGTACTATTATCGAGCTCATTAGGCCGTCCTATTACAGAACTAGTTCATAGTGCTTCATCTAGGTTCCCAATAATATAACAGATGTAGTACATCATCACTTCACCAGAATCTTTTGGTTTTAATCACCTCTGATTAGGGGTTGACACAGACAATCTGGAGTTGGGGATTTAAGGCTGGATGTCCTTCCAAATGTCTCGAAGTGGCTTCAAAAGTGGGTTTGTTAGTTTCCTATCAAGTGCTGTAACCACTGGGCTACTGCAGTGTGATCCATTATAACATATTATAGCATGAGTAAGCACACACTGTTTGCATACAGCACTAAATGGCAAGGAAGCCCATCAGTGGAAAAACATATAGCGATATTTTTTCTATGTGTTCTTTCACTGATGGGCTTCCTTACCATATCATATGTTTCTGCCTCTGTTTACATTTCATGTCACTATCAATCCCATTGTAGGGGTGGACACAGAAAGTATGACTAAATGAAACAACAATACAGTTTTGTTCTAGTTACAGTGAACCACTTACTAGATAGCTCCAATGAAACACTTCAAATGTTTCAAAGTTTCATAAGATATCAATGTGAA
The DNA here is from genome assembly GCA_037179515.1 of Halocaridina rubra. Lineage (NCBI taxonomy): Eukaryota > Metazoa > Arthropoda > Malacostraca > Decapoda > Atyidae > Halocaridina > Halocaridina rubra. The sequence continues at coordinate 35,807 of JAXCGZ010006386.1, read as the reverse complement.
ACAGGATTACAAAAACTCTACATGTACTCACTACTCGATGGAGTTCCACGACGCTCACAGCATCTGGATCAACCATATCACCATTAACACGAGGAACAAGATCCAATCCCAATCTCCTACAAAGACCATATCAATTAAGGACTAATTACAAATTTCTAAATAATACCTTACTTCCTATTATTCATAATCAGCCATAATCACTAAAATATCAGAATATGACTTTACGTTTATGACATTATCATTTTAAAAGTGGCTGGTCAACAAGACTGTTACTTTGTGTAATATTGTTATATTGCTACCACTATGTCAAAATAAATTGATAACATTAAATATTTCCAAAATTAAACTTGAGGAAGTCATCAAAAACTGCTACATTGTTCAAAATCATTACACTGTTACCACTATGTCGAAAAATTATAACTTTTAGAATTTCCAAAGCTAAATTTGAGGAAGTAATCAGATAAATTATAGAATTACGACATAACATTTATAATTACAAAAGTTATATACGAGGAAGTAATTAGAAAAACTATGAAATTATTGGCCCTGGAGAGGCAGTGTCTGTGCTTTGGACCTACCCTCCAAAGCTGCATATCAGAAGATGCCAAGCAACTCAGAAGAGGAGCAACTAAAGAGGTCAAACTGCCAGAGCCAAACCCTTCTACTCCTGGGGCTCAAAACCTGGGAGGGGCTTCAGTAAACTGAGCAATTACCTCGTCTCTTAACGCAACACTCAAAACACCACAATTTTTTCGACACCAGGCAAAAACTCTTGGTCAGTCATTTCTTGAAGACTACTTTTACTCGAAGACACTGACAGCACCCCAGGACCCAAAAACAAATATACATGTCCAACAAGCTTTACATCAAGTCATTTCAAGCCAATACACTACAGACTAAGTTTCTTGCAATTCTTGCAGTCACTGGACCATCTTCACTTGTACAACCCTTGCAAACATGGTATACTATACAAATACTTGGATCTGCTCACAATATATCCTACACCTTCCTTCAAACCCGACTCATACTCCCTCTACATCCCATCCTCCCATCTTTCCAACACCATCAATATCACTAAAACCCCATCCCTCACCTCAACCATCATCATCATTACAGCCATCTCCTTATGCCTTACCCACACTTATGCCCCATCCCAGTCCCTCCTAATCCCATGCAGCACCAACTATTACATACCACACACATACACCATCAAGAATTATTAGTTTAAAGCTGGGACTGGGAGAAACGATAGTCAATGTGGTATGTGCCTATGCCCCACAAACTGATTATAAAGCAGAGGAGAAGCATGTATTTTGGGAGGAGATGGACCAGGAGCTTAGAACAATTCCTATAAGGGAGAGGGTAATTTCGGGAGATCTAAATGGCCACTTGGGAATTGGGAGGGATGGGATAGGTAGAGTTCATGGGGCTGGGGGGTGGGCGAGAGAAATGAGGGGGGAAAGAGAGTGATTGATTTTGCAGTGGCATTTGATCTTGCATTGGTCAACACATTCTTTGAGAAAAAGGAAAACAGATTGATTACATACAGTAGTGGTGGGAGGGAGAGCCAGATAGATTTATTGTCGTGTAGGAGAGACCATTTGAAGGAGATTAGCAACTGTAAAGTAATATATGGGGAGAGTGTAGCAGTACAACATAGGATAGTAGTAACTGACTGCAGGCTCAGGAAATGTAGGAAAAGTAAGAAGCCGAGGATGGACCCAAAGATAAAGTGGTGGAGATTGAAAGATGCAGAGCTGAGAACTATGTTTAAGGGAAGAGTGTTGGAAGCGATAAGGTTCCATGAGGATGTACAAGAATGGTGGACAGAGAATAGTAAGGTGATTTTGAGGGTTGGTGAGGAGGTACTTGGAAAGTCATCAGGAAGGAAACCCCCAAATGATAAAGAGTCATGGTGGTGGAATGAGGAAGTGCAAGAATGGGTGAAGAACAAGAAAGAAGCTAAGAAAAAGGAAGATTTATCAGGCCTGGAGCAGGATAAAGAAGAGTACAAGCAGGCAAAGAAGGAGGCAAGGAGAGCAGTAGCTAAGGCAGAGACATTAAATGAAGTCTATGAAGAGCTGGAAACACCAGAAGGAGAGAAGAAAATATGGCGAATTGCCAAGGCCCGAGATGATGCATCCAAGGACTTGACCCAAGTAAGACAAATAAAGGTTAACCATGGAGTAGCTCTATCAGAAGAGGATGAAATAAAAAGCAGATGGGAAAGTGATTTTGAAGGATTATGAAATGAAGAGAACCCAAGAGCAGTATTTGAAGATGGACTTCCAAATGAAGCAGTTAAAACAACAGTGGCTAGAAGAGGTAGAGTAGGCAATAAGGAAAATGAAAAATGGAAAGCAGCAGTATCTGATAAGATGCCAGTGGAGGTATGGAAGTCTGGGAGAGGAAGGCATAGATATCTTGTGGGACTTAATGCAAACGATCTTTAGCCAGGAAAAGATGCCAGAGGAGTGGAGAGGAAGCCTAATCATCCTAATCTATAAAGGGAAGGAAGACATTTAGGAGTGTGGAAACTATAGAGGTATAAAGTTGTTAAGTCATATATATGAGAAATATGTAAGAATCATCCAAGATATGTATGAGAGGGCAGAGGCAAATGTAAAGAGCAGTGTGGGTTTGACGAAAAGTCTCTCAGTAAATGTTGGTCTGCATCAAGGGTCTGCTTTGAGTCCATATCTATTTGATCTGGTCTTGGACGTAGTAACCCAGGATACTAGAGATCAGTCACCATGGTGTAGGCTCTTTGTAGATGACATTGTACTGTGTAGCAACAGACGAGAGGTAGTGGAGGAGAAGCTTGAGGAGTGGAGAAGAATGATGGAGGATAGAGGTCTGGAAATCAGCAGCAAGAAGACAGAGTACTTGAGGTTGAGAGATGATGAGGATGGGGAGGTCAATTTGAAGGGGGAGGTGTGGAAAAGTTCAAGAATTTGGGATCAACAGTAGCAGAGGATGGTGACCTAGAGTTAGAAATAACCCACAGAATACAAGTGGGATGGAAGAACTGGAAGAAAGTGTCTGGGGTGCTGTGCAACAGGAGAATAGGGATTAAGTTGAGGGGTAAAGTGCATAAGACAGTTGGGAGACCTGCAATGATGTATGGAGCAGAGACATGGGCAATAAAGAAGACACACGAGAAAAAACTGGATGTGGCAGAGATGAGGATGTTGAGATGGATGTGTGGGGTGACAAGAAGCGATAAGATCAGAAATGAGGTAATTAGAGGTACCTCAAAAGTTAGAGAAATATCAGATAAGATACAAGAAAGTAGACTACAATGGTATGGTCATGTCGTTAGGAGGGATGAACAGTATGTTGGGAGGAGGGTGATGGAAATGGATATGCAGGGTAGGAGAGGGAGGGGGAGACCAAAGCGTAGGTGGATGGATTGCATCAATGACGACCTGAGGTCTAAAGGTTTGTTGGGTGATGAGGTATGGGACAGGAACATATGGAGAACACTGGCCAGAAACATCGACCCCACATGAAAGTGGGAAAAGATGTAGACAAAGAAGAAGACACATACACCATCAATATTCTACAAGTTAAGACTGATGGCATTAAACCAAAAAAACAAGAACTCACACACTTCCCCCAGTAACAAATTGTACACATTGCCATCTTAAAAGATATAAAACTACTCAGAATACATAAAGTACCCACACTCCATATCTTCACCACCATTACACAGACTATACAAAAAAAGCCACAACACCTACAGTCCACTTACAACAAAATGAACAAGATACCAAAGTTCACCATGTGAAAAACCATCTAAATATAAAGAGGTAAGTATACGCGTTGCCATCTCTACTAACTCTGGTATGTAACGGAATATTCACACATACCAAAGGAACATTAAAACAACACCTAGCACACGATATCACACAAATACTGTCATCACTTCCCCCATGCCCACCCCAAACCAGCAACCGCAAGCATATCCACACTCGGTTAACTCTCTATTCCATCTAGTCATTCACCGACTACACAAAGCTGCATGTACAACCTCCTGGCATGCATCCTTCCAAATCCTCCCTTCACCATGAAGACAGAATACACCTTGCCAGGCAGAGATGTGGGCACCATCCAGCCCTTCTGAGATCCCTGAAGAGGCTGGATGGCTCTGTCAATGATGCCTGTCCAGGATGTAATGATGTAATATATCACCACACACATCATGGAAGCTTACTTACAACCACATTCACCCATAACATAACATACACTCCCTGAGAGTTCTGTGGGAAATCCCGGGATAATCACAGGCTTCCTTAGGGATTTGGGGCTGTTCAGCCAGACAGCCAAAGAACGTCATTGACAATAACAACATCTACAGACTAATACAAAGATAATGTATGAAATATCCAAACTTCAACTTAAGGAAGTAATCTGAAAACTTTGGAATTATGACAATAAGGCAACTTCAGAATTTCTAATATTAAACTTGAGGAAGATATCATAAAAATAATGGCATAATGAAGGAAAACAAGATTACAGTTAGAATTTACAAAGTTAAACTTAAGGAGGTCATTTAAAAAACTATGGAATTATACCAAGAAAAACTTAGCAATTCCAAAGTTAAACTTGAGGAATTAGTCAGAAAACTATGTAGTTACAAAAAATAACTTTTAGAATATCCATCGTTAAACTTGAATATGTGATCATAAAAAAAAACTACTGAATAAAAAAACCTGATGATTTAAAACAGTTCCAGAAACAATGTCACTTACAAAAAATACTAATCTGGTAGAGACATAATCATGCTGTAATAATGACAACAAATTAAGTAATAAATAAAAGGGATCTCATAAACATGAAAAAATCAGCACACCATGTAATGATAAAAACACAGTAAATAGTAGGGCTGGGTTGGGTTAGCTTAGCTTAGGTTAGGTTAGGTTGGGGTGGGTTGGGTTACCTGACTTGTAAATATGAATAACCATAGAGTCCCTGGGGCTTCTTTTCTTAATAGGATCCAGTAACTGTTTAAAGAAATTCTTACCTGTTACCCCAATCAATTTTACGTGTCACTTTCAATTTTATTTGTGCAATTTGATCTGATGTCAAAGTTCCAGTTATCAGCTGCTTTCGCCAGTCCGCAATATCCATCATGGTCTTGCGAACTGCATCCCATAGCTCCTGGTCTCCATAAGGGGTTCCAAGAACCTTTAGAAAAATTGAAGCCCAAAATCATCATTTGTCATATACTGTACTGTGCAATGCTCTAAGATCCATAATATACAACGAAACTTTGCACTTAACAAACAAGAAGTAAATTAATTTCAACCTTCAAATAAAAAAGATAGTATAAAGCTTCCTAGAGACTATTCCTCATTATATGAGTCACTAGTAGCCCACATTTTGGGGGTGGACTTTGAGGGAGTTAGGGAATTTGGGCTGGAAGCGACGCTTTTAGCCCCACGGTGGGCTCAATCGCAGGTCTGTCAACTCCTGAGTCGAGTACTTTAACCACTTGGCTACCATGATCCTCCTATAAGTCTTCCTACAGATTAACCTTCGTAAGAGAGCATAAAACATTTATCTTTGCTCTTTTTGTAATGATAAGTTGTCTTTACCTTTGGAGACATTAGCATACCATTATAGTAGTCAACTTTTATCATTCATAATTTGAAAAAAAAATTTCTAGTTATCGCCTACACTCTTAACGAGACAATACTATCATAATCTTAAAAAAATTATATTATTAAAGTTCATATTTTTCAAATTACTGTGTACTGGAATATTACCAGTATTGCAATATTTAATGGAACCATTTATATAATCTTATTTTTTTTCTATCTTCCCTTATTCCTCTTCCTCACCAAGCTGCTACGCCTGCTCAAGCTATTTCCGGCTGGCCTTGTTGCTTGGCTTTTAATAATAATAATAATAATAATAATAATAATAATGATAATAATAATAATAATAATAATAATAATAATAATAATAATACAAATAATAATAATAATAATAATGATAATAATAATAATAATAATAACCTACCTCCCTTTGCCATGATTCAAACCTGGGACTTGTAGAACAAGAGTCCACAGCTTAGTGTGCTGAATAACAGAGGTGTAAAAACATGGAGAACTTTAACTTCTGATGAAGTTATTCAGATAATTACAGAGGGCACTACTGTGCCTATTCTACTCGTATATTTCTACCTCTCTCCTCATCGGCCAATAACCAGCACACAAATTTAATTCTTCTTAAAATGGACTAAGGATCACCAGTTGATAGAACATGTACAGTGAAATTATGCATTTTTAAAAGTTTCCAAAAAACCTATCTCCAATAGCATGAAGTAGATTAATTGGAATCATTTAAATATGCGTTATTACACAGCATTAGCTCTATCAATAATAATAATAATAATAATAATAATAATAATAATAATAATAATAATATAATAATAATAATAATAATAATAATAATAATAATAATAATAATAATAATACGCCCTTCCTTAGCCATATATCTACAGTATATACAAGATAATACTGAAGAGAGGGAATACCAACCCCTCTCCCTTATACTCTTTAGTTGATTCCTTCACCAAGAGGGAAATGCAAGGGTGCTAATCTATCTCTTCACATCCATGAACATGGTAATAGCCTGAAGGCTAGATTTTCTTTGCAACATTGTAGCGCAGTGGTAGCCTCTGGTCCCAGATTTGATACTGCCCCCCCAGTTGGGATTAGTTTTTACTGTCTCATTTCATTACAAATTAAACTGGCCAATTAATTGGGGGGTCGGTGGTTTTCTATAAGTCTACCTGATTATTCAGACACTGCCTGGATATCACTGGCTTTATGTGATTGGAGAGGAGGCTTGAGCCCAGGCTATATGGTAAGCATATAACTGGGTTCTCACACTATCACAGTCCCCTTGACTCTGCTTTTCATTAGTGACCGTTGAGCTTTATTGCTGCTATCACAGTTTGGCTCGGCAGGATACGAAGTCCCTCATATCATTATTATTATTATCAATGTTGTTATTATTATCATTATTATTGTGATGATGGCAAAAGGGATTTCTTGCAACTGCTAGCACAATTAATTGGGAAGTGTGGGTGTGAGGGGGTTGCCATGTGATGGAGCAGTGGGAGTAAACCACCTGTGGTTTTTGGGCCTTGTAGCAGAAGATCCTTGTCCTCATACCCAGTAAATGACCCAAGCAGGATAGGAGAAGAAAGTTGTGGTAACTAGTTACTCTCAAGGGGATAAGAGGAGTGACTGAGATATGTTTGGCTAATGGTGAATGTGTGTTCTTTGACTCCTTCCACCCCATAATAAATGGGACTGTAGCCAATGCATATGATGTATTATTATTATTACAGTATTATTATTATATATAAACTAAGCAACTGGCCCAGTTTGAAAAGTCAAAGACTATAAAACAGATGGCTACAGCAATGGAAGCAATTAGATGAGGAATAGGAAAAAGAAAAATGGTACACCTAAATACTGCATTTCCAGATATCAGTGGGTTGATGGGCTTTGGAAACAATTTACCATGAATATAGGGTGCAACTGGGGGAAAAAACCTATTTTAGGGAATTTGACTTAAAATGAAAATATGAAGGGAGTTCACTCACCACATAGAGATCTTTCCATATCTGACCCCATTCTCTTAAAACAGAGGCTGCTTCTTGAACAACTGGATCCTCTACAGGAGTTACAGTTTCATATATTCTGCAATTTGATAAGAGCACATGAATTTACTGCTTTTTTACAACTTATCACAGATGTGTTTTTACAAAAGCTTGTCCTACAGATGTAATAAAGAAGAAATTCTCTTCTGTCCTGTTTCAGGACTCATTAACTAATTACTAACTTAAAGCAACTTCGAGGCAAGGGGAAGTCAGCGTAGAAGTGGCAATTTATTGGGGGTGTCAAACAGCGACAGTTAGACAGTGGACTGAACCCCTCTATCTGAATCAAACTACAAACTAATGTAAGGTTGGAATGTGCTGTCTCCGTAACAAATTTTTTACGAGAGCCATCACTATACTGCCTTTCCCTCACCTTGAACTTACTGTAAGTTGAATATTAGTTATTGATTCTGGTAATAGGTCATTTCCTTCATATACACTCACACATATTAAAAGAGAACCCTTTGTGATATTGTACTAACAAGCATATGACAGGCAAATAAAGTACTGCAATGAGCTTACCCTTCATTGTCTATTCTAAAAGGTTTCAGATGAATGAATTGCGAAGGAAAGATTCCTTTGAGATTCCTATTACGTGTTGAAAAGCCTCTGTACCATCCTGAAATCAAGGAAACAATCAAGTGAGCTCAGTTAAACTTTTATCATCATTAGAATTGTTTTTGTTTAATGAAACTAAGGGGACTGCAGTAGTGCAGTGATTTGAGCTCTCAACTTGGTAAGAGACAGACAAACAATTGAGCCCACTGTGGGAAGTTAGAAAGGGCATACAGCCTTATTTCCATAGCTCTAAACTGTCTGTGTCCACTCACATAATGGGGATGACAGTGACACACAATGGCAAAAAACAACATTAACTTGTGATGAAGTGCCTTCAAAAACAAAACAAAAAACAGGTACATGAATATACATGAACAGAAAGCCTACTTATTCTTCTTTGTCTGCATCTTTTCCCACTTTTATGTGGGGTCGATGTTTCTGGCCACTCTTCTCCATTTGTTTCTGTCCCATACCTCATCACCCAGCAAACCTTTAGGCCTCTGATCGTCATTGATGCAATCCATCCACCTACGCCTTGGTCTCCCTCTCCCTCTCCTACCCTGTATATCCATTTCCATCACCCTCCTCCCAACATACTGTTCATCCCTCCTAACGACATGACCATACCATCTTAGTCTACTTTCTTGTATCTTAACAGATATTTCTCTAACTTTTGAGGTACCTCTTATTGCCTCGTTTCTGATCTTATCTCTTCTTGTCACCCCACACATCCATCTCAACATCCTCATCTCTGCCACATCTAGCTTTTTCTCTTGTGTCTTCTTTATTGCCCATGTCTCTGCTCCAAACAGCATCGCAGGTCTCACAACTGTCTTATGCACTTTACCCTTCAACTTAATCCCTATTCTCCTGTCGCACCTAACTTACTTGAACTAGAGCTGAAAAATGACAAGTAAAACATAAAATACTCAAATCTATCTATATATAAAAGCCATAATTTCCCTTATAAGGGGGTGGCTGAGTCAAAGTAAAAAATCTTAACTCTTTGTGGTAGAAAAATACGAAGAAGGAGACTCCCATTCTACTCACTCTGCCCCCATTAGGGTGACTTTTATGATACACAAGGGAACACGAAAGAGGTATTCTTGCCCCGCCTCTCAAGTTTTGGTTAGGTTAGGCTAGTTTAGGCGTCATGCCTTGTAACTATGAATAACCCTAGAGCACCTTAAGGATACCTTTCTTTATAAGATCCAATATTCCATAAAAATTCCATACGAATTCCATAAAAAAAACTTTAGGCGATACAAAATATCTGATATAATTTGGGACATACCTCTACACTCCTCCAAGATTTGTACAGTCTCCCCAACCTCAAGTCGCAAGGCTTGCGGTACAAGATCAGTATCAAAATTGGAGATTGCTGAAAATTTAAAAAAACAATAGATTAATATTATGGAGCAGTGGTAGTGTCTGAGGCTGGTATTATCTTATACTGGCTACAGGTTCGATCTTGGCCCTGGGTTGGATTACCTTTCACTATCTCATGTTGTTACCAATGAAATTTGCCAATTAATTGGGGGTCGGTGATTATTTAGACACTGACTGCAGATCACTGGGTCCAAGTGGGATAAACTGGAGAAGATGCACCTCAGCACCATCAATCAGAGAAAATACTCCTCACAATTGGCCAACTGGGGACATAGCATCTTCTCCATTTGATCCTCCAAGTGATTAAAAAGGAGTCTTGGACCCAAGCTCAATGCGTAGTCAGGGTCTGTGCTATCACTATCCTTCGAACTCTACCTTTCATAAGAGATCTTTAATCTTTAACAAAATGAAATGGATAACTATATAAATTATCCAGTAAAATTCCAATAATGATTCCTGATTCTTCTTTCCTTTAAAAAATCAGGGAAATACCTATTAGGCCTAGCTATAAATAAAAAATCAACCTTATGAGTACCTGTCAATATGGTGTTCATAAGTATTTATCTCACATTTCTAAAAAAAAAATTACACAGGCATGCATGATTAGGTAACGGTTTTTAAATTCCTTCAATGTGTTCAAAAACATGATGAGATAGTTTCCTAACTGTAGTTGTTAAAACAAACATTTATTCTTAAAACATAAAGAAAAATAGGTATAATTTTATTGTTTCATTTCCTGTGGGTTTTTTTGTGATTTGAGTGAATCTGACCTTCAAAGTTACTGAAAATTATTCCTAAGCTAACCCAGCTTAACTTTGGTTATGATTCGTTTTAAGAACCATATCATAGCCTACATGATATATCAGCGTTATCACTACTTCCCGAAATGTGCAGCCCTGCACAGCAAACACCCAAATTTACCCTTTTAAGGTATGTATACCTTCAAATTTGAGTTAGGTAAGGTTAGTTGGTTAGGTTACTTGGGTTAGGTTATTCAATGACCCACTGCCGCCCACCAACATCGACCCTAACACAAAAAAATAGTGATTCTGAGAAAAATTATCTTCAGATTAAGTCAATACACATTAAAACCTATCAAAAAAAATTGTTAGTCCTAATATTGATAAGGTGCATACAATTGATCTTAACCTTATATTTCCCTAACCTAACCTAAAAACAACTTGGTTATTAAGATCAGATTTGTTCTAAAAACATTAAAAACTTTAAAATATCGAGACAATTAACCATCATAAAACAATAGGGGATGAGATGGGCGTAAAAATAAAAATGTAAAATACCCAAAAAAAACTACCCTTTTCATTAGGCCTACAAAAGAACTTTGTATACAGTGTTGCCTCCCTTATCGCGGTAGTTCGGTTCCGGGACCCGGCGCGAACCAGGAAAATCGCGAAGTAGGATCAGCCTTTAAAAAAAAAAAAAAAAAAAAATTAAGATGATTATGACACCAGGACAGGCCAAAAATTATAAAATAAAACGGCCTTTATCAGGCTGTAAAGAGAAACAGAGATGGAGTGTGATGACCTGTCAGATGTGAAGGGATTATAAAAGATGTGTAATGAATATCCAGCTCTCTGCTGGGTTTACTATACCTCTGCATTACCTTCATGATGTCTATTCTAAAACTTCTCCTTAGATCTTATTATTATTATTATTATTATTATTATTATTATTATTATTATTATTATTATTATTATTGGCAACAATAATTTTCCTTTGATGATGATTGGGGAGATTATTATTATTATTATTATTATTATTATTATTATTATTATTATTATTATTATTATTATTATTATCATTATTATTATTATTATTATCATCATCATCATTATTACTACGGATTCGTAATTAAACCATTATTTTTACTATAAATAATGTAGTTTTTGTTGAATGAACAAGAGTTACTTAAAGATTCTCTCTCTCTCTCTCTCTCTCTCTCTCTCTCTCTCTCTCTCTCTCTCTCCAACATTCTATTCTACCCAACCCCCCACACTCTCTTTGTCCCAGCCAACTAGGGAGGGGCACTTTACACAGTTATTAAAAGTAAATAAACCAACAGATGTACAAATAATGATGAGTCCTTAATAATAATAATAATGATGATGATGATAATAATCTCCACAATCATCATCAAAGGAAAATTATTGTTGCCAATAATAATAATAATAATAATAATAATAATAATAATAATAATAATAATAATAATAATAATAATAATAAGATCTAAGCAGAATTATTGGAATAGACATCATGAAAGTAATGCAGAGGTATATTAAAACCCAGCAGAGAGCTGGATATTCATTACACATCTTTTATAATCCCTTCACATCTGACAGGTCATTACACTCTCCATCTCTGTTTCTCTTTACAACCTGATAAAGTCTGCTTAATTTTATCATTTTTTGGCCCATCCTGGTGTCACAATGATCTAAAAAAAAAAAAAAAAAAAAATGGGGGGGGGGGCCAAAAAAAAACACGATACAGTGAGAACGCGAACCAAGAAACGCGAATAACCGGGGTAACACTGTATATACATATACACATGGCCTCATTCCCCTTTGTAAAGGGGGTGGCCGAGTCCAGAAACATGCATTCACCAGGATCCACACATACCTCAACCACTCCTCTTAGCTTCTTGGGGATAAAGGATTGCCACGTCTCCCCCCCTTTCACCCTGCTTGTGTCATCCACAAGGTAGGCGAGCGAGGATATTCTGCAATGAGGCCTGACAGCTGCAGCTGTTTACCCCCACCGCTTCATCACATGGCAACTTCCCTCAAAGTTCACTGAGATAGCAAGTGCGAAAAATCCCTTTGGCCAGCGTCATCTATACACAATCTTCCTCCACTCATTCCTATCTCTTGCACGCACTCCTCTCTGCTTCACTGAAACTCCACGTTCATTCAATAATTACCTTTTCAGCCATCCATCCATAACATTCTAGGTCTCCCTCTTGATCTAACTCCAATCATTTCTGCACTCTACACTCTCTTCATCACTTATCCTTTCCATGTGTCCAAACCAACTCAAAACTCTGATTTAACCTATCCAACAGCTTCTTTTCAACATCCGTTCTCTGCCTGACATCCTCATTTCTTACTCTATCTATTCTAGATACACCAATCACACTTCTCAAACACTTCATCTCCATTACATTCAACTTATTCCTTTCATCCTTTCTTGCATTCAAAGTCTTTGCTCCACATAATGTTGTCGGAACAATCACATTTTCATATATCCTTCTCTTTGCATTCATTCCCAAATATCTATTTCTCATTACACTTTTCAACCCACCTAGATAATTACTTGCTTCCTTCATTCTATGACTTATCTCTGCATCCATTCGTCCATTCCTTGACACATGCGAGCCCATATACTTAAAACTCTCAACTGCTTCAAACAACTCCCCATTCACTCCAACATTCACTATGACAACATTAACAATCCTCGTGCATCTCATAACTTTACTTTTACCAATATTCATCCACAACTTTGTTCTTTCACACAACTAAACAAACTCAATTACCAAATGATTCAGTTCATTTTCAGTATCAGCCACCAGTACAGTACCATCCGCAAATAGCAACTGATTCAATTTCCACAACCTTCCATCCTCATCCACTAGTTCCAAGCCTCTGTCTAATACTCTTTCAACTACTTCCCTTACTACTCCATCCATATACTGTAATCATTAAACAACCATGGCAACATTACACAGCCTTAACGTAACCTTACATTCTCACAGTCGATATTCTGGAAGAGGCCTCTAGGCCTGTGTATCCAGCTCTATATTATCAGATGCATTTGTGGTCGTGTCAGTGGTGGTGGCAGCAATTTGAACAATTTTGTTGTACTGTATTTTAGCTTTATAGTTGTAATATAATTCTTCTTCTCCCCATGGTTTATCTAGATTTCTTTCAACTTTTACTGGCGATTCTGATTGTACTACATACTGCAGTAACATGCTCCAGTTTTTGGCTACTCGATGACAAAACAAACTTTTTCTCTTTTCTAATCTTGACCTTTCCTTATTCAGTAAGCCCTCGCTATATCACGATTCGCCTTCTGCGAATTCAGTGCATCGCGGGCTTTTATGGCGAGCATATGTATTTTATTTAAACATGTAACTCACAGTACAGCACCATATAAAATACGATACCAGTATCAGTGTCTTGGAAAACGCAAAAGGTCGCACCTACGTGAGATAGTACATATCAAAATTTCCAGTATTTTCATTATTTTATTGGTAAAAAAGTATTTCCTACCCTAAGAATAATAAAACAGTAAAATATAGTAAAAACATAAATTTAAACATGTAACTCACGGTATTGCACCATATAAAATATGATACCGGTATTGGCGTCTCGGAAAACGCAAAGGGTCACACCTACGTGAGATAGTACACGGGATGCTATTGGCTGATGGGTGAGAGACGACGAATCACAGAATTGTGCTCTGTATACTGGGGTCTGATTGGCATTTTGATTGAAGCTTGATTCTCCCAGCATCTTCCATTGTCTCGCCTCACCCATTCAGTTACTCACGTGTGCGCCGTTCGCGTTGTGCCTCTTAATACGTTGTGCTTGTGTTTATTGTGAAACTTTTGCTTGAGTATTTCAACCCCTGCAATGCAACCCAAGCATCCTTCATCTTCTAAAGCTTCTGGACGTGAGCCTAAGCGGCAAAGGAAAATGTTGACTATAGCAGATAAGGTAAAACTGTTAGATATGCTGTTATTAATAAAGTGTGAGGTGTTAACAGTGCAGGGAGGGTTTATACAGTAAAGGCAAAAATAAATGTAAAATACCTGTACAGTAATAAATATGGTGCTGCTACTTCGCGGATTTTCACCTATCGCGGGTGGTCTCGGAACCGAACTCCCGCGATAAACAAGGGATTACTGTATATCACTCTGGAATGTCCTCTTGTTCTCCTGTCTTCCTTAAGTCTAAATATATCTTGACACACTTCTGAATAGGATCTTAAATGTTTCTATCATGTCCCCGTCTACTCTCCTATATGCTAAATGTAGGTAGTTTCAGCTTTCTTACACGATCTTCGTAGCACATATTCTTTAAAGGTGGTACCTATTTAGCCGCTCTTCTTTGGATATTTTCAATGGCATCAATATCTTTCATGAGGTATGGCGACCATACCTGATTCGCACACTACAAGTGCGGTCTAACCAATGCAACATACAGTTGTTTAAAAATTCCCTCATCCAATAATACATACGTCCTCCATATAAGTCTCACTACTCTATTTCCCTTACTAACTTTGTCAGCAATGTGTTCAGAAAAACCAAGTTTATTATCAATGACAACCCCTATATCCTTTTATGCATCCATTCAGATATTTTCTCCCCTAAATAATACTCTCCTTTACCCACTATGCTCGTCCCAATTCTTATGAATTTACTTTTCTTTGGATAAAAACTTAACAGCCATTCCTTGGACCAGTCCTTCATACAGTCTATATTCTCTTGCATAAGTTTCACATCGTCTTGAGTTTGTATCTGTCTATATAACTTTTTCATCCGCATACATATACAATACACTGTCGTTTTAACCTTTACCATTAGCTTAATATTATTCACCTCATACCAATCACTTATACCATTCCAAAACTCTCACTCATGCTCTACTATTCATGTAAACACTCTTCACCGCATTCAACAAACTTACACTTATTCCATACAGTCGCAACACACTCTACAACCTCTCTATTTCTACCCTGTCATGCGCTTTCTCTAAGTCTATTAAAGCCCAAAAAGTGTCCCTACCTTTCTCCAAAAACTTCTCACACACCTGTCTTACCACAAACACCAGATCCACACATCCTCTTTCTCTCCTGAGCCCACACTGTTCTTCCCCTGTCAATCTCTCAGTACCTTTCCTAATTCTCTCAGTTAACTCTCTTTCATATACCTCGCCAACTACACTCAACAAACTAATTCCTTACACTCATTATCAACTCCTTTCTCCTTTTAAAGTGGAACTACACATGCACTCCTCCAATCAACTGGGATCCTCCCTTTCCTGAAACATACATTCAACAACCTAACCATCCATTCTACTAATGCCTTCCGACCTTTTGACAAGCACTCAACATGACACCCACCTATCCCTGGTGCTTTACCTGCTTTTATTGCTCTCAATGCCAGATATACCTCCTCTTTTATTATTTTTCTATCATTCTCATCAACTTATATTGGCATTCTTTATTCGTTACCCAAAGTCACAATCCCTGGTAAATTTTTAGAAGAGGGGATTACAAAGAAAAGTGTCGAAAAATACACATTTTTGGTGAGACCTAACCTAAAATTACCTCACATAGGAGAATGCGTCCTCCCTAGCCTGGGCTTCATATTCCACTGGTCTCCTCTTCTAAAATAATACCTAATCCCTACCTCTGTATCATCTTCCTCTTTTAGCTGTTCCGTGAAATATTCAGCCATTCTCTCTCTCACCTTTTATTTCATCCACTAGAACTTGCCCATCTGCTCCTTTCACCCTCTCCTCCCTACCAGACTCACCTTTCCTCACTCTATTCACTTCCTTCCAAAACTTCTTTCTGTTCCTTTCAAATTTCTCAGACAAGCATCTACTCCACCTCCACGAGAACAATGGTAGAGAACTTCAGGAGGATCTAAATAATCTGCATGAGTGGTCAGAAAAGTGGCTAATGAAATTCAATACCTCAAAATGTAAGGTAATGAGAATGGGTACAAGTGCAAGAAGGCCCAAGCTTGACTACTCGGTGGCTGGAGTACAACTTCAGGAGACAGAAAATGAGAGAGATCTAGGAGTAAACATATTGGCAGATTTGTCTCCAGAAATACATATAAATGGCGTAGTAAGGGCAGCATATGCATTCTTATCAAATGTAAGGGTAGCCTTCAGGCACATGGACAAGGAAATGTTCAAAAATATTTATGTAACCTATGTGAGGCCAAAACTCGAATATGCAGCCCCCTTTTGGAATCCGCACTTGAAAAAGCACATAGCTAAGCTTGAAAAAGTTCAAAGACATGCCACAAAACTGGTGCCAGAAATACGCAATCTCGGTTATGATGAGAGGCTGAGGGAATTAGACTTGCCATCACTCGAAGCTAGAAGAGTAAGGGGGGATATGGTGACAGTCTTTAAATTCCTTCATGGTTATGATAGAGTGGATAGGGATCGATATTTCGATATGGCTGGCTCTAGAACTAGAGGTCATAGTTTGAAGCTTCGGAAGAAAACTTGTTTGCAGGATGTAAGGAAATACTTTTTCAGTGTAAGAGTAGTTGATAATTGGAATTCGCTAAGCGAGGAGGTAGTTAATGCTACCTCAATCCATAGTTTTAAGGACAGGTATGATAAGTATCACTAAGTCTAAAAATGGAACCGATCAGGAGACGGGAAGATACGAGCTTTGGGCTCTTTCCCGTAAACACAATTAGGTAATCAATTAGGTAATCACATCCGCTTTTCTCTTTGACTTCCTCACCACGCACTTTGCGAACCTCCTCTTACCAATAATACCTTTCATACGCCTCTACACAACCCACCAGCAACCATACCTAGAATGCCTGCTTCTTTTAAGCCACTACGGTGAAAAAAAATATAAAATACATTGCCATACGTAAGCCTAATATATTTATGGTATAAATTATCTGACCCGACAATCTCAACACGGTTTAGTTCCTTAAGGGGGCTGACATGCTGAAAGGTGAGGGGGAGGAGTAGAACTCCAGGGTAATAAAGAGGCTGGAGAATTGGACCTTATCAAAAAGGCCTTTTTCCTTACCTACGCCAAATTTCTGATTTTTCGTTGGCGTCCACATAATTCCTCAAGTTTCCATCAGAAAGGTAAATTCGGAGCGGCTGGAACCCTTCAAACCTCTCTAGTTGATCAAGTACAAATCCTTATGGCTGTGAACCCTAAACGTCATCGTAAAAACACTTAAAACTGTGGTTTTCTGTTTTATTTTATGGGTTTTATTGTGCCTATTGACTATTTACTTTTAGAACTTCCTTAATAGAAACACAGATGGCACTCCAATCGCCCCTCAATGACAGCCAGGGTTACCAGATTTTTATAAAAAAAAAAAAATACCTAACTAAGGAATTTGCTTGATTCATCTCCGAAATTAAAATCCCTTTATATATATTCTCAGAAAATATATTCCATTCCGTCACTCTCAAATGAAAAGGTCTATGTTTTTCCTTATTTTATTAAATGTTCGATACAAGCTCATTATATATGTAAAATTCGCAAATCAATATCTTTATATTGTTGGTCATGTATAAACATATGCAGGATTCTAGACACACCCAAAACTTTCGTATAAAGATTATTTTTATCGTTGTCTAATTACTTTTTGTTACTTATAGTTATCGTTTAATATGAGGGAATGTATATCTAGTGAATTCGGAACTTCTCTAAAAACAAGAAAATTTATTCATTTTCGGTAACAAACCTCTCACAACTCTTGGTGGCAGTGTCGTACAAACACACACACAAACGCAATTACTTACACACGTCGGTATTTCGTAAAAGCAAACTAAAGGATAACCAGAATTTTATATTTCACTAATAATTTTATATTTTAATGATTCTAATAAGCACACTAATATAGCCAAAGTTTTTCTCTGAATTTAGGTAAGGGGAGAAAGCTGGTTAAATTTTACTAGCTTTATCAAAGCAGCAAATGCTCTGGAAAGAGTACAACTAAATTAATAAATCTTCAAAAGACAAAAATAAGTTTACTCTCCCTTTTTAGATAAATAATTTAAGAATTTTGCTAAATTCAAAACCCATTAAAACTTATTCTATTAAAAACGTAAAAAAAGAAAAAAAGCTTCAGAGTTCATAATACATTCTCGTTCTTTGACTATACTCACCAAGTAATTCGGTCTTACGAGGTACAAGTAGCAATGGGAGGGGCGTTCCTCCTCATTCACAAAGTAACTTAATTGGCAGCCGCTTCGTTCGAAATGTTGTATCGCAACTGTCATTGAGTTTAACGTGTCTTAGAGCACAGTTTTCCTTGCAATTTTTTGTAGCATATGCAGGTTAATTCCTTTACTGAATATGAAAGTACTATCTATTTATCTACTTATTTATTTGTACGCTAAATACAGAGTAAACCAATTAACTCTAGTGTTTTCGAAGCAGAAAGTTGATTCATAAAGACTGTGAATTTTATCTCATTTCTAGCAAACGACTCATATTTTGTGCTAGCAGGTGTCTAAGGTGTACGATGGGTGCGTTTACTCCAAGTGAAGTGTTGAGTGTTCCCTTTTCTCATAGTTCTCTCTCTCTCTCTCTCTCTCTCTCTCTCTCTCTCTCTCTCTCTCTCTCTCTCTCTCTCTCTCTCTCTCTCTCTCTCTCTCTCTCTCTCTCTCTCTCTCATGACAAAGTGGCTTAGACGAGTCCAAGAGGGCACAGCAAGGATATACTAATAACTACTAATGACATATGCTAATGCTACTAATAATAAATAAACTAGTAATAAATACTAATAAATACAGGACTTTGAAATATCAGTTATTATGATGGAATTAATAATTGCAAAATTTCAAGAGTTGGGGATAATGTTGGTGAGCAGAGATGATTGAAAACAAGAGGAGATTATGCAACGCGATTATAGACTAAATGATAAATACTTAGGAATTTAAGAGGGGCAAAAAGTATATAATAAAACTATTCCAAATAATTTCAAGAAATCCTCAGCTCTTCCATATCCTTTCTGGATAGAATATAACAGCTGGATAACATAATTATAGTAAAAGGCCATAATTCGAGATATCGCCGTTGAATATAGTACATATATTCAGAGGAGTGGTTGGGGTGTGTGGGGATAGTGGTGAATGAGCGAGTCTTGGCTCGTCTCTCCCTTACAAGGGTATTGAGGCTTGTGTATGTTTTTTTTCTTTAATGAGTGTGTCACCGGGACAGGCAAAAACTGCCCTAATTACTAAAGGTCCGGGCACAAGAAAACACCAAGACGAAGGAAACTAAAAAGGTTAAGGACAAGACAAAGATGAGGTAATATCACACAAAGGAAAACGACAGACAGAAAAAGCAGTCAAAGTAAAGAGGACCCAGAGTTATGGAGGACTAGGCCCTGAGATGACGATAGATCTGCATTTGGAAGGATGATATGTCATAAGAATTAGGAAAGACAGAAAAGAGAAAGGGAAAATACCTTACGGCAACTTTTAGAGCTACCTGATCAGGGTTGTGGGATCGAAAGCAGTAGTCATCCCATGGGAAGTAAAAGAGGAAGCTATGTAAATTATCATGTTGGGTACGCCCAAAGTGGCAAAAGCGGCGCTGAGTAGGAGGGATTGGTGGAGGGGGAGCGAAAATGGAAGAGACTGAGATCAGAGAGTGATCAGATTTGCCAATAGGGGAAAGCACAGAATAAGAGTAGTTTGAAGGGTTAGAAGTAAGAAATAGGTTAAGAGTGATTGCTGCATGTTCGTGACGATCAGGAACACAAGTAGGATGTTTGATAATTTTCTCCAGATCGTGAGTAATAGAGAAAGCAAGGGCCTCACTTCCTCCCACATCAGTGTATATTTATCATGGAGAGTAAATATGTCGTAGCGATATGCTTGAGTGGGAGTGTTAGTAATATGGTAGTACCCCAGACTATATTCTAGCATGATATTAAATAGATAAAAATTTGCCTCACTTGCGTAGACAATGATCCATGCTTGGTCTTATGAGTCTTCTGAACAATCGATGTAGTAACACCATTTAATGCATCACAGTTAGTTCCTATTTGAATGGAAATGAACACAAACAAACTGAACTGAGGAATCAAGGCTGGATGTCCTCCCTAACACCCTGCGAGGGATTGAACTTGGAACCGTCACACCCGACTAGCGCGCACTCTCTGCTACTGAATTATGGATGCCCCCTCTGTACAACTGAATTAGTTAAGGGTAAACAGCATATTAACAGATTCCACAGACACCATTCATTAATAAAAAGAATTAATCACGATGCTTTGAATCGGAAGACAAAGGAAAAATGAGGCGTAAAGATTAGAAAAGCTGCATTGCATCCAATAAAAAAAAAATAATAATAACTTGACGCACGTTAATGGCACCAAATCATTTCAAAATTTTTCCAAGCATCTCTTTTAGAAATAAATTTTCTGTGAAAGTGGATGATAAACCTGGTACCAGAGCAGAGCCAATGTAAATTTAAGATGATTTAGAGCGGTTACTCAAGCGGTAGCGTCCGCGAGGCGTCAGGTCGAGGGTTCGCGCCCTGTCACGGTCCGAGGTTAGCAAGGCATGCACTCAGGGTAACGATTACATCTGCTAAAACAAGTCCTTCGCAAGAAGGCAACCGTCCTAGCCCTTAGTAGAAAAGGGAGTCCGTGACGTAAAACCGGAACAAATAGCGGTTACTCAAAGGTTACTACCTGAACCTTGGTAAAATACTTTAAGTAGATAAACCTTGAAGTGGCTTTCCTGTGGAATATTTCTTTGTAGATGATCAAACGGCTGATAATTCAGGCGAAAAACAAAAAAATTCTAAAGAAGAGGTGTGTTGTTATGCAGAATCTTTAGGGGTAAAATAAGGATTATAATGATAAAATTTATGGTTGAGTAAGACATTTCAAATGACTTCAAGCAGGCTAGAGTATCTAAGACTTGGTATTTATGATCACTACAGGACAGGGTCTCCAAAAATCTGAAATTAGCAATCCCAGTGTATTGAGTCTGAGAATTCCTTCCATGATGTCCGACATTAAAACTCATGTCGGCATTTGCTTCTGGGCCCATCCATAATGATCATTAAGAAGTACAGTAATAGCGCCATCCTTTCATCCCATCCTATGTCCGTTTTTAATCTGTAAACAAGTTAACTGATATAATTGAAATTCCCATTGGTTCAAGTAATTTCAAACAACATGAATATGATTTATTAGATATACAATTTGTTTAATACATAAGAAATCGAATGGCTTCTGTAATCTTGTTCAAGGTGTCTTCGTGCATTAATTGTCTTCCCTGTGGGATGAATTTTTATATTTCGTAAGACAAAAAGATAACTAATATCATAAAGAGTTATGATTTTATGTATAGCATATATCAGATTTAGTCAGCCACAGCTCACAAAAGAGTCAAGGTATATTGCTTTGACTCAGCCACCCCCTTATTTAGGGGACTATGGCTCTTGTAATATAGATATAAAGGCAGGAGTAGCCGACCTACTGGACATGATAGAGTTGTAGAAAGAGTTTCAATATAGTTACGCGACTCGGGGGTTGACAATCCCTTGTTCGAGCCTACAGCGAGGTGTTGGAAGGGTATTCATCCTTAATTCTCCAGCTCCAGCCTGTCTGTGTCCACCTCGTTCTAATAGCCTTCTGACTAGTACAGTGGTAACGCTCTGGCCTCGCATTCGCGAGGCCGACAGATCAGCTCTCGCTCAGGACCGAGAGTTTAAGTTGTTTACTGGGAAGGTTACTGCTGTGGATGGTCACCACTGTGGGGGGTTGGGGCATGCCCCGGCTGACGTTCTGAGGAGCATTTCAGATGGATATCGGAACTGAAACACCGGCAACCTTTGAAAGTGATACATCAAACAAACACACTGGTTTCTATTCGCTATAAATGAGACAAGAAATAAAAAATACGGATATGTTTCTATTATAGATAATAAGGTATCATATGAATAATATTTTGATAAAAATAGATTAAAAAGCGTTATGCTTTGCGTCCTGATATTTTTGTTGACGACATAATCAACAGAACCTAAAAGGCATGGGCTGACGTTTGTGACCAATAACAAACATGGAAACTCTGCAGACAAAGGCTCGATTTCTTAAGCAGTGTAAACCTAGGATACCATATTGTTATTTAGCTAGACACAGAAATGGATTTCATAAACGCATCTGACGCGGTTCTGTGTATGGCTAGGATCCAGTACAGGATCCTAGCCATACATAGAACCGCGTCAGAAACGTTTA
Source organism: Halocaridina rubra (assembly GCA_037179515.1). NCBI lineage: Eukaryota > Metazoa > Arthropoda > Malacostraca > Decapoda > Atyidae > Halocaridina > Halocaridina rubra. Next base: position 13,176 of record JAXCGZ010006386.1, on the reverse strand, counting down.
TGAAATCCATTTTTGTGTGTCTATCTAACTAACAATATGATATCCTAGATTTACACTATTTAAGAAAATCGGGCCAAAGTATTTAAGAATGACCTCACCCACAATATTATGGATCCCCCCCCCCTATCCAAACCCCGTTACCCATATCCGCATCCGTTTGGGATAAAGGATAATTAGGGAAAAAATAATCTGATAAGGGTGCTACTTTGGTTTGTTATCTACGAGTCATGAATCTACTTAGGTATGCGATCTACAGTTTATATTGTAATCTCTAACCTAACCTAACCTAAGATAACCTTTATTTAGCATTTTTAGCCGATGTTCGTGCTGTTTATCGCTAGAATATATAATTATTCCATTTATAAATGCTTAGCTCATAATTTGGAATTTTGATCTTCACAGACGAATATAGTTGTCTTATAAAACAAAAATGGTTTCATGTGATATTGTAAAAGAAAACAACTGGATATACTCATCAATTCTTTTAAAATTCTGTTGTGGCCTAGACTGATGATGACCTATTCCAATATTCAGAAAATCAAGGAAATCAATAACCATAATTAAATTTTATGCAAATGAGTCTAAAATGTTTTTTAAGAAATCAAAATCAGCATTACTTGAAAAGCTGAGAAAACTTGTAGAGCCGTCACAAAGGCTTTTACAAGCATTTACACTACAACTCCAATGTAATAAATATCTTAATTCAATTATAACCTTCAAAAGTTTCTCTTTTTTATGTTCGATGTCAATGTTAATCCTGTAAACTACATTTTACAATTGAAATAAACATTTGTAACTAAGTACTATGATTACGTATGATAGCTTTGTGTACGCTATGCCACAAAGTTTAACAAGTTGTTTGCTGGCATCACGTCCTTTCTCACTGAGTTGATCCCGCACAGCGGTTAGCCGCCGTGAGTACTGTGAATTTATTATTTTTTGCTATACTTCAGTGAGTCTATATTTGATTGAACATCGAGTATTCATAAATTAATTGTGTGTTTGACTTAATCATGTGTGAGATTACTTTGTCATGTTAAATGGAAAGTGGATGTTCAATGATAAATCTCGGTGTTGAGAGAAACCTCTGTTTGTAAATAAAACCATACTTAGATGTCGAGGTAATATTTGGGGAAGTTCATACGAAATATATAGATATTTATCTGTATCGGACCTAGTTGCTTTGATGCCAGTGATTATCCACTGCTTTTAAAGGCACCTATTGATGGAACACTGACAACATATTCAGGGAGGTCATTCCAGAGATTTACAACACGAATTCTAAACGCATTTGCTCTCGTGACAGTTCTAACATGCCCTCTTGTTATTAGTATTAAATTCAAAATAATCATATTCATATTTACATTCTCAAACCCTTGGATGATCTTATACACTTCAATCAGGTCTCCGTGAAGTCTTGGTTGCTTGAGTTTTTTTTTTCTTTCTTTTTATTAGGGCAAATCCTTTAATTTGGGTACCAACTTTGCCATCCTCCTTTGGAATATTTCGAGTTCATTAATATCCTTCTTAAAGTATGGTGACCAAGCCTGAACAGCATACTCGAAGGTGCGGTCGCACCAACGAATAATATAGTGTGCGACACATATCACTATCCATATAGGTAAAATTCCTCTTAATCCCACTACTTTATTAGCTTTGGCCACTATACTGCCAATATGTTGGGCTGGCTTTAAATCCTTTGCAATGAGAACTCCTAGGTCCTTTTTACTTTGTTGATTTGATTTCTCTTCCATTTAGTTGAAAACAAATTTCAGGGTTCCTATGTCCAATATGCATTGTTGCATATTTGTCTGGATTAAATTCTAACAACCATTTCTCACTCTAAACTTTGAAGTTTTTGGTGGTCTCTTTTCAAAGCCCAAATGCTCTCAGAGTTAATTCCAACAACAAAAATTTGCATCATTGGTAAACATCAAGGCAGGGCATTCAAGTACCTCTACTAAATCATTCACAAAAATAGAATTGCTAAACCTAACCTGTCCTTAAAATTTATTTCATGAGTTCTCCAGTTCCTTCTAAATAGATCATTGAAAGTTTTCATTTTAGTTGTTTCGAATATTAATTCAATATATTTTATTCATTTCTTTCTATGGTTCGAGAAAGTAAACATTAAACAAAAGGAGAAATAATTTATTTTATCACATTTTGGTCTTCACTGGTCGATCTCTTAGCAGACTATCGGGCATGATTTCCATTGTTTTATGGTTTTTTATTTACAATTATAATGACGAAGAAAATCTTATTAAATGTTATAACAGTTGTGAACTACTAAATGGTACTATAAAGATTGACAGAAAGACTAGACAGTGTGGCTTGGAGATGACATACTGTTATTGTACAGTATACAGTATTATACCCCTATATCGTAATTTTTGCCTTTAGGCTGTAATGGACTTGTCCAATTCGACTTACGACTGGTCATTCATAAGCAATTTAGGGAGTACTTCATCTCTTATTGGTTAATGCTTTTTAAAGGTTTTTAGGTTAAGGAGCATGTCAACATGAAGATAATTTTCTCTCATATGATTAGATTGTAATATTTACTGAAATTGGTATTCCAAAGGTATTTGAGTTGATACATTTATTGCTGCACGATTGTTTTTCCCATGAATAACTTTCAGATCTTTTCTTGTGAAAATTGGAACATAATTTATTTTCATTGGTTATTTAGAGGGATGAAAACAAGCTGCGATAAGAAAAGTACAGTATTTTGCTTTAATAACATTGTTTGATATTCTTTAATTTGCAATTTTTTCCCATTCTGTGTTAGAAACTTCTAAGCATACTGCATTACATGAAGGTAAATTATATAATTTTCAGGTAACGCACGTTTCTGTATTTAGCATTCATTGGAATAGCTTTTATATGTTTGCCTCCATATTTCTCCAGTTTGTCATTATTCCAGTGTAGGCTGTGGGATTGTTAGGAATTTTGTTTCCTTAGGTCAGATGTGATATTGACCTAATTATTTGTAAAAAGATTGGTTAGAATTTCATGAAATTTCATCATTCACTTTCTCGCTTTAAGTTTTATTTATTTTTTTAGCATATTTTTCCTGTCATTTGAACTAAATTTAGTAGGGGGTCCACTTATGAAAATACCCTTAGGTTCATTTTGCCAGGCAAGTGTATTGAAGAACTATACAAACTACCACTTTGAGCTGTACCTGATGCTTGCTTGTGTTCGAGCAATCATTCGCTGCGCCACATAAGCATTCTTGAAGTAAGTACTCCATCAGTTTGTTTTTATTAAATAACATGCATATATTTAATTTCACTTTTAAAAGTTATTATTCTATGCTTCACAGATCATGTCGGGTGGACTAGTTGTTATGAGCCTAGAGGAAAGTGATGTGACCAGATTTTTGGCCGCAACAACACACATTGGTGCCAACAATGTGAATTTTCAGATGGAGCAGTATATCTTCAAAAGACGTCAAGATGGTAAGTATATATTGTACAACGGCTACTGTCCTCCTTGTAAAGAAGCGGGCTGAGTCAAATCGCTTTTTTACCTTTAGCTAATTACCCTAACCACTTATTCACAGTCCCTGTGCTCTTTCCTATTTCTGGTACTCTTATTTCCTGCATGCTCCACTGTCGTACCATGCGTACCCAGTGCTTTCTTTACACTAGCCATCCATCTCATTTCAGGTATTCTCTTTTGGACCTTATTCCATTTACTTTTGCTTCCCAAGCACTCTGTTCTTATCCTTTCTCATGCATTTTATCCCTAACTTATCCAACACCCTTTCTCTGCCTCACCTCCTCATTTCTATATATTCTTGACACACATCATACTTCTCAAATGACTATTATCTGATGCATTCAAATTATTCTTTTCATCTTCTCTTGGATTCAAAGTCTTTGCTTCATAAAATAGGCCTATGTTTGTAGGAAGAAAGAAATGAAGGATTTTTCACTATTCACCGTTTTGGGTATCCACCATGGCTCTTGATACCCATCCTATATTTATTGTCAGTTGTGACCACCTAGTAAATTTATAAATTTGATTAGTATTTTATATAAAGTTGGGGATCGTGGTAGCTGGGTGGTTAGAGCACTCGACTTGGGCAGTTCAGACTTAGTTCCCCAGCTCCAGCCTCTTTGTCCACCCCCATTTGAATTAGAATTAATAGTGCCATAAAAAGGGGGAATAAGTTAATATAGCAATTGCTAAATAAAACGTAGGGCATGAATGGTAATAAATCTATTTACACATCAAAATATAGTACAGTACAGAGTATTCGATTTGGTATACCCTTTTTGACCTTAAGATGTGGTCAGATTAATTTTCGTATGAATTACAGATGTTTTTCTTTGCTGTTTTATGTATCGCTAATAATCCCTATTTGTTGACACTGAAGTTGGAGCTGGGAAATTAAGGTTGGATGCCATTCCTTACTCTCCACAGTGGGTTCTAAGACGGGTTTGTCACCTCCCTTGTTGAGTGTGTTAACAACTGTGTTACTTCGGCCCAGTGTAAACTACAGATGGAAAAATGCAAATTATAATAGAAGTCATTATATGTTCGTTTTTTTCATATTTAACCATTCCAAGTAATATACTGTAACTTTTTTTTTATGATTGTGACGCCAGAACGGGCCAAAAAATAATAAAATAAAACAGCCCTCATCAGGTCTGGGCACGAAGAATACATAAAATAAAGAGAAACAGAAATGGAGAGTGTAATGACTTGTCAGATGTGAAGGGATAATATGAGGTGTGTAACGAATAGCCAAGAATATTCAGTGTTGATGTAGGCATAGAAAAAGAACTGTAACTGAAGGAAGACTTAACATCGAACTATATATATATATATATATATATATATATATATATATATATATATATATATATATATATATATATATATATATATATATATATATATATATATTGAGAAACGAAAGTTGATTCACCAGCTCAGAGTAAACAGTATGTTTTTAGTCTCTGCTACAAAAAGAATGGTTTTACTATCTCTCTTAAGCAAGATATATTATAGTAAATGTCATGAATTCGGAGCTTCACATAAGTTTTGTTATATAGCATGGTATTACAGTTTTTCCAGTCTGAAAAAAAAGATATATCTAAGCAATGATAATTAACAAGTATCTGTGTAGAGCTTTTTGTGCTATTAATATCGCCTTCAGACTTCTCCAGTTTCTTTAAGCAATGATGATGTTAACGATTCAAAACTCATTTGAATGTCGTCATTGTGCACTTCAGTATGAAAAATAAACTATTAATTGGTGCCATAATAAATTATGTCAATCAGTTTTATAATCACGATGGAACATTTCGATGGTCAGCGCGAAAAAAAAAAAAAAAAAAAAAGGTGACCAGTGCTTTTTCATCCAATCAATCATCACAACAAGGTAAACAAAATCAGGGAGAAGGAAAGGGACTGCCAACCCTTCCCTTCCCATATTTTAACCTGTTATTTCACTACCATTCCTTCCACTACTTAAACATGATTAATTAAAAATTACACATTTTTGTCAAAGATGTGGCAAGCTCGAAGTTGAAGTCTTGGTGTGGGGAAAAAAAAAATTTCTTGAACCATTAACTCACAAAAGTTCCTGCATATCTAGTATAAAATATATAATGCAAAACCTCCAGCACATAGTATCTTATTATAATTTTCCAGGACAGATTTGTCAAACTCCTTTGTACAGCTGGGTCTCTTACAGGATTCTCTTTGCGCTCATTCACTATATCCTGGGCAACGATTTCGTCTTCCTTTTTACTTTGCATGCTATTCTCTAGACTCTTTATATTGTTTTTAATTTGTTGGATTTCAGACAAACATGGCATAAACTCAGTTTCCATCAATTCAGATGCACATCTGCAGACATCAAAAGTTTGCTTCAATTTGGCCAAGTTTTTCCTCTTTTCCGAATTCTCCTTCCTGACTCTGGCGAGAAAGTTTTCACGTTCCTCTAGCTCCTCCCCCTCAATAGGTTGTATAATCTGAAATAACCGTTAATGGGAAAAAATAATATAGGAACTAGGGAGATAAATGTATGTATGTTTGTAACATGTATGAATAGCAGAGAATGTACAGTATCGGAAATATATATCCTGTGAAAGTGACAGTATCTACTAAGAATGTATAGATTAGAGGAAATTATGCCTTTTACCATGGTTCGTTGGCCTTTATGACAAACCACTTCTATTCACCACACATCTTTCCTAACTAACGGATCTTTTTACCCCACTGTTCTGACCAGTCTATCAATTTATTGCTATTGGTGACTCTCAGTTTTCTAAGAAAATAACAGAAGGAACGAGTTATAGATTGTTCTCCCTAGGTTCAGTGTTGGTAATCTAGTTTCATTATTATATGTGCATATCATTTCTTTTGCGGTCTTCTATGAAAAAAGAGAATATGGTTAATGGTTTTTTTTATATATTTTTACTATATTTTGTTTATAGAGTGAATGCATTGAAGAAATTATTGTCTTTAGCTTCAGTGTTAGTATTCTTTGCCATCTTCCTCCAGGAAAGACAGAATAAAGTTGATAATTTAATGTGATTGTTTTCCCTTTATTCACTGTTAACATTCTTGTCTCATTATTAGGTGTGCATATCATTCATTTGAAGAAAACTTACGAGAAGATTTTGCTAGCTGCCAGAAGTATTGCTGCTATTGAGAACCCAGCCGATGTATATGTCATTTCTTCCCGTCCCATGGGGCAAAGGGCTGTCTTGAAATTCGCTCGTTACACTGGGGCCACACCCATTGCTGGACGTTACACTCCTGGAGCTTTCACTAATCAGATTCAGGTAATCAGTTTAAGATATGCAGTTATCTAAGCACTTATTAACTCAAACAGCTGTTTAGTATTATATTGTATTTAAAATGATAAATCTACTATATGTGCTACTATTGCAGCTAAAATGAGAAAATATTGAATATTATTTCTTGAACTAATTTGATTTATTGAGTGAGACTGCTTTTGTTTACTTGTTTTTATAGCGCATAATTCAAAAGTTGATCATCCCATTGAACTTTGAAGGAAAAATTCATTGCAGATTCTACATACTCATGGGCTCACTGCAGTCGTTTTTAAATGTCTTTCTCTCTATTACATTGATGATATAAGCCAAAAGACATATATTGATCTCTTTAGGGGCATTCTTCTTAATATATTGTACTATATTTCTTTTGGACTTTTTAGAGGCAGCTTCCTCTATTTTCTGAGTAAAATTTTTTTGAATAATGAAAGATATTTGCATTATTGTTACAACTGTGTCATAATTGCAGGCTGCTTTCCGAGAACCCCGTCTCCTAGTAGTTACTGACCCTGCTTGTGATCATCAGCCCATCACTGAGGCCTCTTATGTCAATATTCCTGTCATTGCTTTTTGTAACACTGACTCCCCATTGCGATTTGTGGACATTGCTGTTCCATGCAACAATAAGGTGAGTGTCATACTTTCATGATATTCATGAACTCTGAAGAATAAGATTACTGTTTCCAGATTTCCCCGGTCATGAAAAACAAGTATTGGGGATCACAGTAGCGTAGTAGTTAGAATTCCTAATCCAGGAGGTGATAACTGCAAACAAGCCCATTGTGGGGCATTAACAAGGCCATCCAGCCCTAATTACTGAGCTTAATTTTGTCTGAGTATACCACTTAAAGGGATTTACTAGTGACACATAAAACATAAGCACATCCAAGAAAGACTATTTTTTAAGTTTTGGCAGTTTGGGGGAAAAATATATTACATTGTGCTTTAGTGAATATTTGCTCATTGTCAAACTTGCTGTAGGAATAAATTGTCATGAATCTTATAGTTAACATTTTTAATTACAGTAGGATTCGCAAATTATTTTAAATATATATATATATATATATATATATATATATATATATATATATATATATATATATATATATATATATAATAATGTATCAAATATAACTTAGTTGTAGCTGTTGCAAAATCATCTAGGCAGTTATTATGGTATCGAGTTTGTGAACATCCTCGTTGGATAGTTAATTTTTTGCATTTTTTCACAGCCATCTTTATCAACTGGACATTATAATATTTTCTTTAGGAAATATGAAGTTTCAGATTAGTTAAACCTCATGATTACATATTCATGATGGCTGTTTAACACTCTCTCTGTCTATAACGTGGAGGAAAATTTTAAAACGCAAAGAAAGTACTTTGGAATAGTTTACCTTATCTAGTATAAATTTTGAATAATTTTTCATCAAGCATTATTTTTATCGATATATTTGTTGGAATAATTAAAAGGAATGTATACTCTTAAGTGAAGCACGAGTTAATGAATGGGTAATGGAAAAATATTTCTATCGTTCATGGGGAAGTCTAGTCTTATGTTGTTTGCCGTTTTATGTGTCACTATTAATTCCAATTTTAACTTTGGACACAGATAGGTTGGAGTTGGGGAATTGAGGCTGGATGCCCATACCTCCTTATTATCTTTATGTACCACTAAATGATTCATAAAAAAAAAAATTCAATTTCCAAAGAAATTTTTTTAAGAATAAGAAATTATACCATACGAAACTTTCCCTTAAACCTGAATATTTATGAAATTAGTAAACGCCACTGTTAGTTCAAGCTATGCTGTAGGCTGTCAGACTCTCATGAAATTAAATGAACATGCAAAGTGGACTATAATTTAAGTCTGGTGTTTGTGTAATGTTTCTACTTTAGCATAGTGGTTAGAGCACTTAATAAATGAAAAACTCGTTTTCCATCACACCATTGGGCTTAAGGAAGGGCAACCAGGTGTGTTGTGTGTGTGTGTGTTTTTTTTTCCACACACACACACACCACCGGGACAGGAAAAAACTGCCCTCATCAATAAAGGCCCAGGCACGAGAAAATACCTGAGCCCCAACCTTTCTGCGTCCACTTCATTCAAACAATAACAGCCAAGTATGATGCATATTTGATTTTTTCCCCCAAGTCATTGTATTTTCTGCTTTGATAACTTGTGATAGAACTTTATATGTGCATATTATATGATATTTTTGGGAGCCTCGATAGCTAAGTGGTAAAGTATGTGAGTTATTAAGCAACTAATGTGGGTTCGAGCTCAATGCAGGGCATCCAGGTTTAATCCCCCTTATATCTCCAACATGTCTGTGTCCACCTGCATTCAAATGGGTACTAATTGACATATAAATGATGATCCAATTTATTTTCCAGAGTCCCCACTCTGTCGGTCTTGTATGGTGGATGCTTGCTCGTGAAGTTCTCCGTCTCCGTGGGACCATCTCTCGCAAACTGCCTTGGGAAACTGATGTCATGCCTGATCTGTTTTTCTACAGGTAAGCAAATGCTGTTGTCTTCTGGGGCTTATTTATTCTTACCAAACATCCAGTATCTGCTGTTTGTGTATATGGTGTCTGAGGGAAATGCAAGAATACCCCCTTCTTGTTCCCCTGCTTGTTGTAGACATTGGCTGAGCAAAGGGACTGGGAATCCTTTCTTCAGCAGCACAGTGGTTAGAGCACTCGAATCAAGAAGTGACAGACTCGTGCTTGAGCCCCCCCATATGTCGTTTGGAAGGGCATCCAGCCTGATTTCCCCTGCTCCGACTTGTGTGTATCGATTTCCATTTAAATGGAGATTAATAGTGACAAAATGGTAAACAACATCCTCTTGAAATTGTAGATTTCTTTAATTCATTAAACAGAGACCCAGAGGAGCAAGAAAAGGAAGAGGCCGCCAAGGCTGAGGCAGCCAAAGCTGAAGCAGAACACAAAGCCGAAGTTCCAGCCACTGAAAACTGGGGTGGAGAAGGAACCGAACCCGAACCTGCTGTTGCTGCTGCAGTTGGAGCAGGAGTTCCTTCTCCTGTAGCTGGGGCAGCTGCTCCAGGAGTTGCTGCAGGACCTCCTCCTGCACCCCCTACAGATGACTGGGGTCAGGCAGTAAGTAACATTAGCTATTGGATCTCATTGATAATACATTTGTTTCTTGTATTTCTTTTAATATTATTACTGACTAGTTTTTAAGTGGTGACATTCATAATTGCGATTTGCATCTCTTGCATTGTTTCTTAAATCTGTTTTGTTAAACTTTGTTTTAAGCTACTTTGTGATATTTACAATATGCCATCTACAAAATATATCAAGAGTGACTGTAAATATAACCAGTGTAATTGGTTTTTATTGTATTACAACCTCTCGTCACCTCCACTCCCATTTCTTTTTTATTTAGCTGATATGAGAGGAAAGATAAACCATGTATCCCACTCTTCTATCAGTTTTAATTATTTTTTCAATACCCTGCTATGTTGCTTGCTTAAGGCATGAAGCCCTATAAGCAACCAGTATCCTCCTCACAGATGTATCTCATTTGAGAGAATTTACTTAATCTTTTCTATGTTGCAGGGTGATGATTGGGCTGCAGCTCCTGCTACTGCAACTGGTGATGATTGGGGTGGAGCCGCTGATGGTACAGTATGGTAAACGCCAATAAAGAATAGTTAAAGAATTTCAATTTTATTTTTTCCTGTAATTATGTTTTAGTATGCTACCATTGTACTACTTTCAAAGGTAATTAATTTTTTGTTTAAAGACGAGTAAGCTACTGAAAACTTTTGGATTTTTCCATATTTAGTCTTGCAGGAAAAATCCCAGGGTTGGAAAAAAATCGTGATTTAAAAAAAAAAAAAAAAAAAACTAGATCAGCACTGTGTTTACTCCACCGACCACAATACTTCACAAAGGTGAGCGGCAAAAGAAGAAAGTCTTAGCAAGATGTACCACACAGGCATCATGTACATTAAGCTGAAGGCTTATGCAGTAATGCATATCATATCTTCCTATTTACACTTCAGTTAAATAGAGAAACTTAAAATTTACTATTGGACACTACAATATTAAACAGGTAAATAAATGATAGAAAAGTTTCTGCAAATCGTGCTACAAGCACGTACAAGAAGACTTACAGTAATCCTACTATGTACAGTATGTACTATCTTACTAATTACAATTGTATATAAGAAAGAAATGAAAACTACTATATTAAAAGAACAATAATATGAAAATAAAGTTTTCCTCACAAAGATTAGTAATCTAGTACACTAATATAGCTATATGTATACTTCAGGGTGGAAAATCCTTTAAAAAAAAAAAATCTGCCAAACTATTTGTTGCGTTGGAATGCTATCTAGATGATCATACTAAAAGATGATGGCATATTGCTTTAAGAGGCTGTTTGTGTGGAAGCATACCTCTTTCTGCAGGACAGATTAGGCAGTGGTGTTGCAGTTTAAAAGAATGAGGTAGGAGGTATAATGAGGCTCGTCCTTCAATCCTGCAACCCGTCGCAAAGGTCTGTAGCCCAGCCGTATTCATGCTGATACAACATTGTTGCTGCGAACCTTGAATGTCACTCGCATGGCTTGTAGAAAGTGGCAGCACGGCTCTTGGACTTGTAGTGTAAGAGAGAGGGTACAGTACCAGCATTATGGGCAAGTCGGCCACTGAGTAGGATTGCAACTATTCTTGCATGTACAGTTTTGAGAATACAGTACACTGTTGGAAAATTCATAATTTCACAAATTCTTTCTACAAAATACATAATAGCACCTGCTGTACTGTTTTTACATAAATTTAAGTTGCCTTTGGCAAAGTTTATATAAAGAACAGTAATCTAGGTAGAATTCAGAGTTTACAGGAGGGTTGTGAAAAGATAAGCTAATCATAGACAGTTATATAAGGGTTTGGACAACTATTTATGAAAAAAGAATAAACATTTAAAAATAAAATATATTCTATTACAAAATTGGATGATCTCTGACACTTAACAGGCATTTCCTTTGTCTCCAAAGCATTTTCATAGTACCTTGGGGCACTGCTCACCTTTAGAAGCAACTTTTTAGGACTACCCAGCACCTAAGTATTCTGTGAATAGCTGGCAAATGAGAATGTTGCAACTTTCAACCTCTACAAATTCACAGAATTCCTTTAACGGTGCTTCATTGTTATCACTGTAAAAGTCAAGTAAAACATGCTGCATTCCCTTTTCAAATGGAAAGTATCCCAGAAGTATTAGGAAACACTTTGTTGTACTTTAGATTGAAGAATCAGTTGCTATGGAAAAGGGCAAACCATGTTATTTTATATCTTCCACATGTGTTTGTACAGAATATGGTGCTAGAATGTTTCACACTGACCTTTTGCTTTAGTTTTCCCACAAGTTTCACCTTTCACGAACAGTGAATCACTATGCTGTACAGTATATTTCTTTGTCAACTTTTACTCCGCAGTTAACACTTCTGTATGACTGATGATGTTTTACAGCATGATTAACTTTACACAGTTCAGCAGACATTATGTTGTCATCTTGTGATGATCGGGCTGGGGAGAAAAATTATAACATTGATGACGTACCAGCACTACGAGTATTCAATTTATGTTTATCTATGGCATCGTGCCATTCATTTGCATTTTTCCCCAACCCAATAATATCCACATAAGGGCATAATGTGCAAAATAAATGAAAGTTAAACTTTCTGCTTTTAGAAAAGATCCAAATTCTTTCGTCCATTCATGGATAAATGCAGTCTCTTTTAAGCAATTTTTTGGGGCCTTAAAGCAACAAATATAGTCAACCACTTTCCACTGTGGGCTTTGGCAGCTGACCATCTCGGAGTCCGTCTCCGACGAAGACTTGATTGATAACTTGACTCATCTCGTACATGTACACTGCAGCTTAATACGTCAAGGGTTATTGTGGCCTTTTCTCAAGCTTCCCGCTGTTTTAGTATATTTAGGCAATATTACATAATTCTTTTGAAACAGGCTCCAAAATTGAATGAAAAATTAATGTCCTTTTTAAGGCGGCATAGAATGAAGGACAAAGTGGTAGATTGATGATATAAGATAAACCGAGATTTTCTGTGTGAGCACTTTTATATTTAAGTAAAAGTTACAAAGAAAATTTCCAGAAAACTATACTAAATTCACTAAATATTTTGTAAACTTAGATACTGGAGAAATCTTATAAAATTAAGATTGATAAACCAGCATACTACCAAAATTTATTTCTCTATACGGAATTGGACAGTATTATTATATATATATATATATATATATATATATATATATATATATATATATATATATATATATATATATATATATATATATAT
>JAXCGZ010006385.1:42500-44647 GCA_037179515.1 Halocaridina rubra | reverse complement strand
ATATGGAAACTGTCCTGTTCATGAAGTCATAAGAGACATAAATTTATTTGTTGTAATACTTCTTCTTATTAGTTAAAATTGAATAATTAATCTATACTAGTGTCAGCATACATATATGAAGCCAACAGGGCATTGTCTCTAAAACTGCAAAGACTGATTTTCTAAATTCAAAAACAATTACACACGTGCTCTAATAATAATAATAATAATAATAATAATAATAATAATAATAATAATAATGTTGTAAATTGGAAGAACAATATCTTACCTAGCTAATACTTAAATAGTTTAAGTAAATGGGAGGTTAAGAGACTGACTTTTATTTTGAGGCTCCCATCTATATTGCGTTCCGTAATGCGAAATTCATCTTACAAATCAATACACAGTCCCCAAAACTTCCAGTACCTACACAACACCCTGCAAAATCCTAATTTCCCTAAATTCTTTTTAACAACCACCTGTCAAAACCAGTCTTAAAAGCACCTATGGACAGAGCGGTAACAACCTCTTCAGGAAGGTAATTCCACGAGTTAACAAACCCTTACAGTGAACGAATTTGCTTTAACTAGTGTTTTACACTGACCTCTTTTCTTCAACTTGCATGTACTGGTTCGGGTATTATTTCGCTGCATTCAGAGAAGACCCTATGATCAATATTGTCCATTCCTTTCAATATTTTAAAGCAGTGATTCCCAACCGGGATTCCGCGGAACCCTGGGGTTCTGCCGCCCATCACCGGGGGTTCCACGAGAAACCGTAAAATAATTATGTGCTATCACAAAGTCACAGTGATCTTAATTCATAATTCATAATCAAAGACAAATAATTGACTTATTAGTGTGAACTCTAATGTGATGTAATTGTAGATATCATATATATATATATATATATATATATATATATATATATATATATATATATATATATATATATATATATATATATATGGGTTCCTTGGAATATGATACAAAAACCCGGGAATAATAATAATAATAATAATAATAATAATAATAATAATAATAATAATAATAATAATAATAATAATAATAATCTATCACCCCTTGAAAGGGGGGGTGGAAGAGCCACAAACAAATATTCACCACGAAACAAAACACACCTCAAATACTCTTCCGAGGTCCAATAATAATAATAATATAAATAATAATAATAATAATAATAATAATTATTATTATTATTATTATTATTATTATTATTATTATTATTTAAGACCACGATAATATAGTGGTAGAATACTCGACACTGGAGGTGACAGACCCGCGATCGAACCCAATATTGGCGGGGGCGTTAGGAAGGGCACTCAGTCTATATATTTGCACCTCGAATCTGTCTGTGTCCACCCCCATAATGGTGTCTGATAGTGACACAAACAATGCATTATTATTATTATTATTATTAGTAGTAGTAGTAGTAGTAGTAGTAGTAGTAGTAGTAGTAGTATTAAGTAAACCAATAATAATAATAATAATAATAATAATAATAATAATAATAATAATAATAATAATAATAATAATGACGTAATCAATGAGGAAAGTTATATATATGTAGGAAACTGAAAACCCCAATAATAATAATATTAATAATAATAATAATAATAATAATAATAATGATAATAATAAAAGTTATTATTATTATTATTATTATTATTATTATTATTATTATTATTATTATTATTATTATTTTTAATTATTATTATAGTCTAAAAAAATAAGGTAAGGCTACACTTTTAGCAACGTATTATCAGGTTAAGTTGGTGGAAATTGGGTGAGAGGGGTCTCTAATGGTTCTAAATATTAATTTACGTCGAAAAAAAAGCTCGATACCTCCCCACCCTACCATCCCCGTAAGAATCGAAAAGGCATTATTTATAGGTCAATTTTACCCAAAACAGTAAACTTAAAACTCGTTTGACGATGAAGAATATATGCACGTGATTGAAGCAATATCTATAATTTAGTTTAATGTTTTTTTTAATCAATAAATGAAGTTGAATATTATCCTATATCGGTAGATTCATATTTAGTGCATTATAGAAAATTTATAAGGCATTTTATTAAGTAATGTACTTGAAAGTATAAAAATAATCTTCTCCAATATAGCTGGAACTTGTATACATATTTAGATAAAGA
>JAXCGZ010006385.1:5000-37500 GCA_037179515.1 Halocaridina rubra | reverse complement strand
GGTGTCTATTTTGACCGTTACATGAATTTTGAAATGCATATAGATGAAATTTATAAAAAAGTAATGGGTACTCTAATATATCTAAATAGGGTAAAAGACTCATTTGAAACATCAGCTTGTATAATAATTGTCCAGTCCTTAGCTATGAGTTTAATTAATTACTGTCTCAAAGTTTGGGGATGTACAAATAAGACTCAATTACAAAGAATACAAAAGTTGCAGCACGAGTGACTGTTGGCAATGTAAGAAAATACGAGCACATCTCTCCTGTTTTAAAAGATCTAGAATGGATAAAGATTAGAGATAAATATGTTTTTGATATATGTACCTTTGTTTTTAATATACTAAGAAACAATCTTCCTGATTGCTTGTATAATTTTTCTACAGTAAGCTCAGTTACCGGGTTAACTACCCGTCAAGGGGAAGATTTATTAGTACGAAGGTCTAAAACTGATATTGGCTCAAGAGATATAAACATTCGTGGACCTCATTTATATAATCAGCTTCCCAGAGAACTAAAAAATGCTGGTTCAGTGTATACTTTTAAATATAATCTTAAGAAGTTACTCTTAAAGGAAGATTTTACTTGTAAATTTTAATAGTACACCCATCTTTATGATTTGTTTGTTTTAGTATGTCTATATCGTACACCACAGATGTCTATCTGGAATATATATGCATCTTATTTGAATACCCAATGTACGTTGGAAATAAAGACTTATTATTATTATATTATTATTATTACTCTTTCTCTCAGTTGCATGATGTATTCTACACTAATGGAATACATAATACAAAGTTCACGTTATCGCTTTCACTTATGATTATGAAATCAGAACCCCCCCTGATTTCATATATATATATATATATATATATATATATATATATATATATATATATATATATATATATATATATATATATATAGTGTGTGTGTGTGTGTGTGTGTGTGTGTGTGTGTGTGTGTGTGTGTGTGTGTGTGTGATTACCTAATTGTGTTTACGGGAAAGAGCCCAAAGCTCGTATCTTCCCGTCTCCTGATCGGTTCCATTTTATACTTAGTAATACTTATCATAGCTGTCCTTAAAACTATGGATTGAGATAGCATTAACTACCTCCTCGCTTAGCGAATTCCAATTATCAACTACTCTTACACTGAAAAAGTATTTTCTTACATCCTGCAAAGAAGTTTTCTTACGAAGCTTCAAACTATGACCTCTAGTTCTAGAGCCAGCCATATGTGTGTGTGTGTGTGTGATGTGTGTGTGTGTGTGTGTGTGTGTGTGTGTAATAAGAAGTGCAAAAAAGTGATGCTGACAACATTCCATCCACATTACATGAGGGTAATTATGTTGGGTTGAACTAAGGTTGATGTTCAATATCTGTTTTCCAATAATTTTATAAGTATTTTTTCAACACTGCCATTTCTGTTTGCAAACCTCCCACCATGGCAACATATTTGTTTTCACCATATAAATAATGAAATCCCACTGATTCTACTGAGTCAGTGCGAACAGTGGTTGATCCATTGCAGTGATTGGTGTCTGATCAGAGTTGACAGGTTCTGTTGCATCCCTGGTGACCCTTCATAGGATGGAAAAACATTCAGGCAGAATGGGCTTGTTTGTGAAATAATGACATTTTTATTATTATCAGTGGGAAAAAAGAAATTCCGGGATGGTTGAGCTGCCAGCCCTCACCACTCCTATCTCTTTATCATCCTCGTACGACATGCGGGGAATACAGGGGGGGGGATCCTTTCCTTTCTCCCCCCCCACCTCTTAAAAAAGTTAGATTATTTTTTTTTTGTGACTTCTGATTAACTGATGATTAGAAATCTGTAATAAGTGAACTATGTTTTGGATGTCATTACATCATCACTTTGACAGTCGTATTCTTCATTAGCAGTAATTATCCTTAATAAATAAATAAATTAATAAATATATAAGGCAGTTATATCCATTACAAAAAAAAAAAACCTCCAGTATTTTCCAAATGCTTTCGCCCTCTCTCTCTCTCTCTCTCTCTCTCTCTCTCTCTCTCTCTCTCTCTCTCTCTCTCTCTCTCTCTCTCTCTCTCTCTCTCTCTCTCTCTCTCTCTCTCTCTCTTTCATTCATTACATGAAGCAGAATGAATTATATTAGTAGCTTAACTATTATTTTTTATTCAAAGATAAATGATGAGCTTCAAAAGGTTTGGTACTGGGAAAAGGAATTTCATTAATTTTTAATCCCCAAAAAAAATCTTTTTATAAGCTTTATTTCAGTCTGATTTATCAGAATATAATGGAGATTTCTTTTGTAATAAAAATAATAATAATAATAATAATAATAATAATAATAATAATAATAATAATAATAATCACAATATATAATAATAATAATTATAATAATAATACTAATAATAATAATAATAATAATAATAACAATAATGATAATAATAATAATAATAATAATAATAATAATAATAATAATAATAATAATACTAATAAAAATAATAATAATTATTATTATTATAGTTATAATAATAATAGTGGTTAAATACACCTCCCTTATTATATTGCAAATTTCTTGACATCATCATATATTCTCCTTACATTTCTGTGGAACCCAATTCAAGTAAAAATAAAGAAATGAATGTATCAGTGTATATATATATATATATATATATATATATATATATATATATATATATATATATATATATATATATATATATATATATATAAATGAATAAATAGGTAAAGAAAGAAATAATAAATAAATTCATAAATAATACAAAAGGAGATAGTATAAATAATTTCTAAGAACATTTCTGACTTGATGATACTGTTAATTTAATATTCTTTTATATTTTTTTTTTTATATTCGAAAAGAAAATATTAACATGAAAAGTATAAAAATACTGATGGAAATATTAATATAAAGGATAAGAGTTAATATTACTTTAATATTCTTTGATATTTTTCCTAACGTATGGAAAATATTAACATGAAAATATGGAAAATACTGATAATAGATAAGACCAGTTAAATAAGGCATAATTTTCGGAAATATAGTAGATAATGTATTGAATTTTTTTTTACATATTATGTAATTATTAGTTCTCATAAGGTGGAGGATACAAACTGATTGTCATACATACATACATATACCTTGGCTGTTTCCCCCTTAAATTGGGGGGTAGCCGACATCAAGGAAGGAAAACTGGGGAGAAGTTATTCTCCCCTCTACTCCCCTTCTTCTTTGTAATGAGGAATTAAAAGCTGGATGCCCATCCTATCGCCCCATCGTTATGTCGAACATTTATCCGACACTTCCCGTTTTGAACGTTCTACAACTACGCAACGGCAGTCCCTGGTAATAAACAGGATATGAGATATAATAATGCTTTCGGTAATCTCAGTTTGATCCAAATTAAGGTTCCGCCGACCCTCCAAGTCCAGAGTTCAACCGCCTCGCTTGATTTGCGCAAGCTCTATTTTTAGCAGATTTACTTGGGCACGCTCAACTGATACAACAGTAGGTTATTGACGTCGTGATCTCCGATTAGGGCAATGTTGTCGTCTTCCTAATGGAATGCTTATATTACACAATGTTCCAAGACGCAGTGCTCCAGATATCCCCTTTAAAGAGTACTTAGAGAAAGCCTCTCCCATTGAAGCACAGGTCTTTTCACCTAAAATGATCTTCAACATGAAGTCTCTTTTGAGGATGGTTTCCACACTCTTAGTAGAGATCATTTTTATAATTCTTGAGGTAGGAAATGAGAAGGCTCATGCCTTATTAACTGGAGGAGCCATTTAGTGAGGCTAACGGTAGGTGAAACCAACATTTGTTAGCAATCCTTAAACATTTAGTTTTCTCATGTTTTATACAAAATTAGAGTGTGTAAATATTAGAACATTTTATATTTAGTATTTGAGGATATAAAATACAGGATTAAATATTAAAGAGAAGCACTTAAAAAAAAAGCTTATATATATATATTTTTTTTTTTACTCATTGTCGCAGTAACGGTATTAACAGTAAGTGTTGATGCAGTGTCTTCCTGTCATGAAGTAATGACTCTTATCTAGGGATTAGGACGAGACTTATATCGGAATATTTTATGCAGTGTTAGGAATATTATATATCGAAAGGTCGGTGCTCGGGGAGTAGTGGTAGCGGCGCGTGTAAATTACATTTTAAATGTGTTTTATTTTTCCAGTTGCAAATATACACAAGGTGCATGCCTCTGTGTTTTGTAAAGGTGTTTACATATATACAAACTGATAACAGAAATGTCATGTTCCTGTGATTTTATTTTATTATTATTATTTTTTTTTAATACAGTAGCTTGTGAATTTGATGTGAGGTTCGTATTCCTGTCATTCATTATCTTGATCCAGGGCTAGTTTAAAATGTAACTAACATTGGTAGCAGGAATCTCAGCTTCGTGGGGTGTGTGTGTGTGTTTTTTTATTATTATTTTTATTATTATTATCTGTAGTAACTGAAGTGAGTTGATAATTTTCTGGTCACCTTGATCGTTTTGATCCAGAGCTGCCTCTCTCTCTCTCTCTGGGTTTTTCGAAAGCCTAGAACTTGATCCAAAGCTAACTTATCGTCGTAATTTTGTCTCATAATTCAACATTATCAGCAACCGGTGACTAAGGGGGGGGGGACCATCGTAATGTAATGGTTAGAATATGCGACTAGGGAGGTAACAGACCGCGATCGATCCAAAGGTGGGGTGTTAGGAATGGCATCCACTCCTTTAATGGGACCTAATAATGACACGTAAAACAAAGAAGATTTATCTCTGGTAACTGGAATTTCAATTCATTGCCTGTCTGTGTGGTATGAAAAAAGTATCGGCTTTAAATGGAGGTTCAGTTGCATGGACGATGTTTTGATATCCACAGTGTTAGTAAGGGAAAAGATGTGTTACGTAAATGATGTTATAGAAATAAAAATTAGATTATAGTTAGTTGTTAACATATTCTCCTCATATTTTTATTCTTCTTTTATTCCTCTAATAATCTAGGACGGAGCTTTTAAGGACTTTTAGGTCAGAGCAGGATTGGTCTGGAATATCCAAAAATATTGGAAATATGAGGTAGCAAAACCAAATATTTTCTGTTTGGGACAAATAATGTTTAATAGGCCATTTTATTTCTTAGTAACTCTGAACAAGGTTATTAGGTGAACAAGGAAATTTAATCAGCCAATCCATAGATGATCCAATTTTGCGCTTACAAAGCTTTATCAAGAATCACTTACGGATTATATAAAAACAAATTATGAAGTGATAGCTGTACAGCTGTTTCTTGGCCTATTAAAACTTCAACTTAAGTAAAATAAGTTATCGGATCTCCTTTGATTTAACTCCATTAATAGATTAATTTTCTCATTTTGTTTCAGGTATTGGGGAATCTGCAAATTTAGTCGCAGAAGAAGTGAAGAGTGAGTGTTCATTGATATGTTTTGTTAATAGCATTTTCGAACGCCAAATCACACTTTGTTCTTTGTTTTTGTATTAGAACTTTATTTTTGAGCTGTATATAGGGAATCCTCTGTAACATGTAGACAAAAACGTACTCATTAATTTCGTATGAATTTACAATAGGAGTGAAACTCAGTTGCTTTCAGTTTCTCTTGCGTGATGACAACATATCTGAAATTTTGGGATAATTGTCTTCATTTACCTCTGATTTAGAATTCAACACAATAACAAAGTACTCTTCGAAACCTTACCTGCTCGAAATAGCCAACCAGCTCTGCGTTGAAGAATTTGGAATTCTATTTAGAAGCTTTTCTACTGAGCAGCTGCTGCTCTTGCTCAGGGTTTTTCGTATTCCTTTTGACAGCTCGGGGCGGTTTCACCTAATGTTTTGTTCCTATCAGGGTCGATTCTCTTGCTCTCTGTCATCACCTTTCCTCACTTTCTGCTCTCTGCAAATATTATTTTGCACGGTCTTCTGAGACTGGGTCCTTCTCAGCTCGTCTACTGAGTGCGCAAAACACCTTTTATGCTCTAACATCATAATTTTACATTGTTGATTTAGATAAGTTTTGGATCGTCAAATATGGTGCCTGCTTTGAAACTCATTCTTGACAAAGAATCTTCCCTCCTCTGCCATTCCTCAGGAGGCACTTTTATCTTCTTTTTTTTTATACTGATCAATATGTTTTATTATTTAGTATTTCGTATATATGTTCATACCATGTTACGTTGATTATATATATATATATATATATATATATATATATATATATATATATATATATATATATATATATATATATATATATATATATATATATATATATATATATATATATATATTATTATTACTATTATTATGATTGTGACACCGGGACAGGCAAAAGATGCCCTCATCAATATATATATATATATATATATATATATATATATATATATATATATATATATATATATATATATATATATATATATATATATATATATATATATATAATTCACCGCAAAAATAAAAATATTAGAGCATAGAGTTGGCGAGAGATCCAATATTTCAGCGTCACCACTGACAGACGTTGACATTAGCTAATAAAGTTTTAACTGTTGCGAAATTCGATCTCCAAAAATAATGCAGAAAGAGACTAACAATATTAAAGAATATTGTTTTTTGGTTATTGAAATGGTATGAGGTACAGGGAGTCCCAACAGTTACTATGCAGTGATTTTGATTTCCTTTTTTATTACTAAAGTTACTGTACACTGCAGTTCTGCCTCTGCCACTGGGTCGACCAGATCGTGACCTCTGAAAAATTATATGAGGTAAATATTACGGCAGAGAAACTTTTTGTTAAATATGAAGTATGTATTGCTGGGGAGTAAATTTTGTAAGAAAATTGCAATTACTGTTCAGTAGCTTTTGTTAAAGAGAAACATTGCTACACAGCATATTTGGGGAAACAACATATATACCTTACTGTGAAAACAAATATGAACATTAACGCTTAGCTGTTGCCGATTTTTAATGGCATAGACAGGTTGGAGCTGAGGAATCAAGGCTAGTTGCACCTCCAAACACCCCGCGGTATTTGTCTATTCCAACATCGAGAACCGTAACCACTGTGCTTCCGGTGTACCCGTTACTGCACGGGAACTTTGGGAGTTATGTATTATATAATAACATGAGAAAAGAAAAACTCGACTGCATAGTTAGTTTTGCTAAAAAAAAATTACTGCATAGTAAATTTTGTGAAAAAGAGATAAACTATATTGCAAAGTAACTTTTGTGAAAATTAAAAAAAAGATGGCTACAGTATATATTTTGCAAAAAGAAAAATAAGTACTACTTCACAGTAAGTTTTTTAAAAGAAAAAATAAACATTATAGTACCCTAAGTTTTTTGAAAAACTGCGCAGTGTGTTTTGCGCATTATTATTATTTTTTTTTTCATTTTATTCTATTTGGAATAGAGCATTTGGTCTGTGTCTAAATGTGTGTGTTTCTGTAGCAGTTCGTCTGGTATGGCCTCAGTGCCCGTCAATGTTACTTTACTTAGTATCTTCAGTATGCTGTAGATACGTAGTATATGCATGCATGTAGATATACAGTGGCCGTAATCCTTTTTGCCATAAGGTGACTCTAATCAAAGCACACACCCATTGATTAGAAGACCCAATCACCTCATCCCTCACATCTTAGCTTCTTAGGGATAAAGTTCTCCACAATTCTTCACCATCACCACCAACACGTTGCTGGAGTCTTCCACTGAGTAAGTTGGTAAACTTCTGCTTGAGGATCGACAGCCGCAGATCGTTTTACCCCCCAGTGCTTCATCTCATGGCTGCACACCCCACAATAACCAGTCCTATTTTGTACCAATTATTCAATCATAGGGAATTACTATTTTATACTTTTAATTCTTCGTATTTAATTAAAAATAGAATTTTCCGAAGTAGAATATATAGAATTTAGAATTTAATGTTCTTACACTCTAAATGACAAGCTAACTTAGAATGATACTTTTTTTTTTGGATGCAAAAGTCCTTAAAAACCTTCTTCTTAATAAATTGAATTACATAAGGAAAGGGGAAAAATAGCCCATAGAATTTTGTAGCATAAAAGATATATTAATTTCATCAAATATAATTGCAATCTCACCTATACAAAATGAAAACTAATGAAAAAGAATAGAACAATAATACGAACAATGCAAGATCATTTTACAATTAAATAGAGTTTTTTCTTCACAGTAAAACACGAAGGATAATTAGATGAAAAGAAAGAACGTGACACAAAAGAATATTGTTCATGATTTGAGTGATTTTCTTTTTAATGTAAAAATATGAAAGAAGAAAAAAAAATTAAGCGAGCAAAACTTGAGCGATTCAGAAAATTTTCTAACAGTTTATTTTTTCTCACTTTATAAAGAGGCCAGCGCGAGAGATAGAGAGAAATAAATCTTGATAAGAGGCCATATGGTTAAGAAAGACAGATATACCACGGTGCTGCATCTTACAGAGGTAGCCCTGTGGTAGGGGCAGTAGGAGGAGCTGGCAGTTGTGAAGCGACACAGGTTGTGGAAGAGCCGGGAGGATAGGCTGTGGCACTCCAGCAGTGCCATCTGAACGGTCGCTAGCTCCCTCGTCATTGCCCATAGAGCAAAGTAATCCCCCTATTTGTTTTCCTTTCTTGATGTCGGCTACCCCCCAATTAAAGGGGGAAACAGCCAAGGTAAATGAATGATGAATAAAACGCCCTAAGTGCCTCATAAGAGAGAGAGGTAAAGTCACCCAGGACAGAGAACTTTGGGAGAAACGCGGTTGGGTTAGAGAGAGAGAGAGAGAAAGAGAGAGAGAGAGAGAGAGAGAGAGAGAGAGAGAGAGAGAGAGAGAGAGCACGGTGTATATATATATATATATATATATATATATATATATATATATATATATATATATATATATATATATATATATATATATATATATATATTTGTTGAGTGTGGTAGGAAAAGTGTATGGTAGGATACTGGTTAATAGGATTAGGGATAAGACAGAATATGTGATCGCGGAAGTGCAGAGTGGTTTTAGGAGAGGTAGAGGTTGTATAGATCAGATTTTTATAGTTTGGCAGTTATGTGAGAAATATTTAGCAAAGGGTAAGGCTGTGTATTTTGCATTTTTGGATCTGGAGAAAGCATATGATAGAGTTGATAGAGAGGCTATGTGGAATGTTTTGAGATTATATGGAATTGGTGGTAAATTGTTGCATGCAGTGAAGAGTTTGTATGAGGGCAGTAGAGCTTGTGTTAGGGTAGAGAATGAAGTGAGTGAGTGGTTTCCAGTGAGTGTGGGACTGAGACAGGGATGTGTGATGTCACCATGGCTGTTCAATTTGTATATTGATGGCGTTGTAAGAGAGGTGAATGAGCGAGTGCGTGGTCGAGGTTAGAATGGGAGATGGGGATGATTACGAGTGGGAGCTGAATTAGTTGCTGTTTGCAGATGATACTGTGGTGGTGGCAGATTCAGAGGAGAAGCTGTGTCAGTTATTGTCAGAATTTGGAATGATGTGTGAGAGAAGGAAGTTGCGAGTGAATGTGGGAAAGAGTAAGGTTATGAGGTGTACAAGAAATGAGGATGGCGCTGGATTGACTGTTATGTATTTTTTTTTTAAGAGTGTGACACTGGGACAGGCAGAAACTGCCCTCATCAACAAAGGCCCGGGCACGAGAAAATACCAAGACGAAGGAAAAGAAAAAGGTTAAGGGCAAGGCAGAGATGAGGCAATGTCACACAAAGGAAAACGACAGACAGAAAAAGAACAGTCAAAGTAAAGAGGACCCAGAGATATGGAGGACTAGGCTCTGAGATGACGATAGATCTGCTTTTTGAAGGATGAAAGGTCATAAGAATTAGGAAAGACAGAAGGAGGAAGAGAGCTCCAGAGTCTGGAGGTAGATGGGAAGAAGCAGTCGCTGCACCGACCAATCCGCGAGCTACATATCTCCACACAGTACTTGTGAGATGGGACCGCTTGGCGAGTGTTACGTGGCCTCGGCAGTGGAGGAGGGATGCAACTCACCAACTCATCAGAGCAGCGATGGAAGTAGTAGCGATAGAAAAGCGAAAGGGAAGATACCTTACGGCGAAGAGAGAGAGAATCCAGGTTAGAAGTAAGAGAAGGATCATTAATGAGTCTGACTGCCTTAGATTGAACCCTATCAAGAAGATAAGTAAAGGAAGAAGCACCCCAGATGTGTGAGCAGTATTCTAAGCAGGGACGGATAAGGCCTTTGTAAATTTTAAGTAACTGCAATGTGGAAAAGTAATAACGAAAACGAAACAAAACCCCCAAATATTTGGATGAAGATTTAGAAATTTGGATTATGTGATTCCTCCAAGACAAGTTAGAGGCTATATGGATTCCTAATATATTAATAGAGTTAAAAGGGTAAATTTCATTAGTTTCGAAGACAATAGGGTTATCAGGAGGAGAAGAAGAGATAGCCAGAAACTGCGTCTTGGAGGCATTGAATTTAACTAAATTTTGATTGCCCCATTCAGGTACTCTCTGAAAATCAGAGTTAAGAGTAGAAGAAAGAGTGATACGAGATTGATTACGAGTAACAGATGAAGGTTGTGAAGAAAAGGCAGAGGAAAAGTGAAGGGTAGAATCATCAGCAAAGGCATGAAGAAGAGAGGAAGATGGGGATTGTAGAAGATCATTGATGAAGAGAAGGAAGAGAGTAGGTGAAAGAACAGAGCCCTGTGGTAGACCACTGGAAACAGAGAAAGGGCTAGATGTTGCGCCATCAACAACTACAGATATAGAACGTTCAGTAAGAAAACTGGAAATCAGAGAACAGAAAGAAGGGGTAAAGCCATAAGCAGGGAGTTTGGCCAAAAGAGCCTTGTGCCAGACTCTGTCAAAAGCCTTAGAGATATCAAGGGCGACGACAAAGGATTCCCCATAGTTCCTCAGAGAAGATGACCAAACATGAGTAAGATAGGACAGGAGATCACCAGTGGATCTTGCCTTGCGGAAGCCGTACTGGTAATCGGAGATAAGTGAGTTAGATTCAAGGCGTTTCAAGAAGTGAGCATTGAGCAAAGTTTCAAAAACTTTAGCAATAGAGGAGGTTAGAGCAATAGGTCGGTAGTTAGAAGGAATAGAGCGGTCACCCTTCTTAGGAACAGGTTGAACTAGAGCATGCTTCCAAGATGAAGGATAGATACTGGTTGAGAGATTGAGGCGAAAAAGACGGCAAAGCACGTGAGCCAGTTCATCTGCAAACTCCTTAAGGAACCTTGCAGGGATACCATCGGGACCAGATGCCTTGTTTGTCTTTAGTGAGCGAAGAACCATATGAACTTTGCGTGAAGAAAGGATAAGGGAGGGCATAGGGTTAGAGAGGGGAAAAGACTGAGGAACAGGTGCACTGGAATTGTTGATAGAAGAGTTGGAAGAAAAATGAGAGCCAAAGAGAGTGGCTTTGTCAGTGGGAGAGCAAGCTATAGAACCATCAGAACGAATGAGAGGGAGAAAGCTTGAGTTACAGAAGTTTTTGGAGAGGTTTTTGGCTAAGGACCAGAAGCATTTGTCAGTGGGAGAGGAGTTAAGGTCATCAACTTTCCTTCTTATAAAGGAAGCCTTAGACCTTCGACTCTGAGCTGTACAGCGATTCCTAACTATAATAAAAGCAGAGCGAGTTAAGTCGGATGGAGAGGCTTGGTAAGATCGCTTAGCCTGATTCCTAGTCTGGATAGCCATGGAGCAGGCACGGTCAAACCAAGGTTTAGGGGGAGAGAAAGTTTTTGTAGAAGAGGGGATGTACGCCTCCATTCCCGCGGTCATGATCTCGGCAACTTTTACAGCTACCCGATCAGGGTTGCAGGACCGAAAGCAGTAGTCATCCCATGGATAGTCAAAGAGAAAGTTACGCAAATTTTCATATTGGGTTCGCTCGAAGTGCCAAAGGTGGCGTTGAGTAGGAGGGATTGGTGGTGGGGGATCGAAAATGGAAGAGACAGAGATCATGGAGTGGTCAGATTTACCAAGAGGGGAAAGCACAGAATAAGAGTAGTTTGAAGGGTTAGAAGTGAAAAATAGGTCTAGAGTGTTTGCAGCATGTTCGTGACCATCAGGAACGCGAGGAGGATGTTTGATAATTTGCTCCAGATCGTGAGTAATAGAGAAAGCAAGAGCCTCGCTTCCTCCCACATCAGTGTGAGAAGAACGAAACCACTCACTGTGGTGCACATTGAAGTCTCCAATGTAGAGTACTTCGGCATGTGGGTGAGAAGATAGCAAGGACTAATGGCACGAGGAGAGATATTCATAGAAAGACACAAACTCGGTGGAGTTTGGAGAACAGTAGCAGAAGCAAAGGATGATAGTGGTAGTGGAGAGATAGACTTTTAGCCAGAGAACATCAAAGTCAGGAGATTCAAGGTCCATGAGCCTCACAGTAGGAGTGTTAATGTTGCAGTAAGTACAGACCCCACCTTTGGAACGAAAACGAGTATACAGATTATAGTCGGAGATTTGGAAAGGGTCAGTGGAAGCATGTATAGACAACTGGGTTTCAGATAGGAGGAGGAGGTTAGGGAGGAAAGTGCCCAAGTGCTGTTTCACAGACGAAAGATTAAGAGTTCAGCCCACGAATGTTTGAATAGTGCAGAGTAAAAGAAGCAGATCTATTGGGAGGTGCAAGGTAAAGAGCAGAACCGTTACTACCACCAGGCGTGCCTGCCCTCAAGCCAATGGTGGAGTCAACACGATCCCCGGAGATTCTTCGCACCCCACTATGCCGGGTACTGGGGGCCATTAGTTGTGAACCTTCCATATATAATGACAAAATGTGAGGAAAAGGAAAGTAAAAGAGACAGATGTGCAGAATGTTGTGACTTGTCAAATGTAATGGAATAGCAAGAGATGTGTAATGAATATGCCAGAATATTCAGTGTAGATGTAGGCATGAGGAAAGAACCGTCCGGAAGGAAGACTCGACCTGGAACTGTCTGGACCAGTCCTAGTTGCATCCTAATACCTTCAGTCGTAGTCTTTCAACGGGCGGCTGGTGCCATGGCCAACCTACTATCCAAAAATGGAGAGAGACTTGAGGAGGTTAATCAGTTTAAGTATTTAGGCTCGGTTATAGCTGCAAATGGTGGAGTGGAAGCAGATGTGTGTCACAGAGTGAATGAAGGATGTAAAGTGTTGGGTGCATTGAAAGGAGTGATGATGAATAGAGGGTTGGAAATGAACGCTAAGAAAGTTTTGTATGAGAAAGTGGTTGTGCCAACTGTGATGTATGGATCAGAGTTATGGGGTATGAAAGTAAGTGAGAGACCGAAACTAAATATGTTTGAGATGAACTGCCTGAGGAGTATGATTGGTGTATCTCGATTGGATAGGGTTAGGAATGAAGTGGTGAGAGCAAGAACGGGTGTGAGGAGAGAAATTGCAGCCAGAGTAGATATGAATGTTGAGATGGTTTGGCCATGTGGAAAGGATGGATGATGAAAGGCTGCTGAATAAGGCGATGAATGCGAGAATTGATGGGAGAAATGCTAGAGGGAGGCCTAGGTTTGGATGGATGGATGGAGTAAGGAGAGCCCTGAATGATAGGAGGATGGATGTGAGGGAAGCAAGCGAGAGTGCTAGGAATAGGAATGAGTGGCGAGCGATTGTGACGCAGCTCTGACGGGCATCTGCTGTTACCACGGGGCTGCATCTTACAAAGGTAGCCCTGTGGTAGGGGCAGTAGGAGGAGTTGGCAGTTGTGAAACGACACAGGTTGTGGAAGAGCCGGGAGGATGGGCTATGGCACTCCAGCAGTGCCATCTGAACGGTCGCTAGCTCCCTCGTCATTGCCCATAGAGCAGAGTAATCCTCCTATTTGTTTTCCTTTCTTGATGTCGGCTACCCCCAATTAAAGGGGAAACAGCCAAGGTAGATATATATATATATATATATATATATATATATATATATATATATATATATATATATATATATATATATATATATATATATATATAATGACTATCTACTCCACGACCGGAACTCGAACCTAGGACACAATTACTGTGCCAAGGCTCTATCAACTACACAATTAAAATCGAAACAACCAAGGTGCTGCTGCTAAGGAAAACTTGAGCAACATCACTAGCATTACTGGTGAGAATACATCATAGACTAAACCTTTGTCAAAATCATGTTTACGGATATCAAACCCTACACGTTCATTACAATACTAAGAAAAATTTCCACTAATTCATGGAAAATCGGGATATATATCGAAGTAGTTGAATGAGGACTTGGTTGGGATGAGGTTCTTATCAAATATATATATATGTGTGTGTGTGTGTGTGTGTGTGTGTGTGTGTGTGTGTGTGTGTGTGTGTGTGTTTATGTGTGTGATTGTGCGTGTGAATGCTTGTGCATGCATGTAGTATGAGACAGAGGTTCTCTAATGATGCAAAGAATACTAATCAAAGTTATCAAATAATGTACAAAAAAGTTGGAGAGAGATAGAGCTAGCAATCATTACATACATTTCGAAAAGAAAAAAAAATAGATATTCCACTTATACCGGATCCAGGGGAAGAGGAAGAACATATGAAACCACACGACCAAGAAGATCGAAAAGTGGAGCGGCTGTCCGTACACAGGAAATGCATAACTAATTTATAAAGAAAACTAAATATAAACCATTTGTTCAGAGCAAATAACAGGTTCTAAGTAAATCCGACCTTTTCACCAATCTACATTTTATGCTTTTTGCCTTGCATATAAGGAAACCATAAAGAATAAAAAAAAATAAAAAATTTTAACCTTTGAAGGACGAACAAAGTATTTTCATAGCAAATAAATACACTGCCATAATTGTAGAGAAAAGAGTGCCTTATTTATAATGCATATATTGTTGATGAAAAAGACGTACATAATGTTTAGCAATGTGTGAGTTTTTTTTTAATTTATACTGGAAAAAGCAAGTTCCTAAAGTATATGAAATATATATAGATATATATATATATATATATATATATATATATATATATATATATATATATATATATATATATATATATATATATATATATTACGTATAGATATATAGAAACATATATATGTAAATATATATATATGTGCTATATATATATATATGTTTATATATATAATATATATATTTCTAAATATATATATATATATATATATATATATATATATATATATATATATATACATATATATATATATATATATATATATATATATATATATACATATATATATATATATACATATATATATACTATATATACATATATATATATATACGATATATCCTTTACATACATACCTATTCTAATTTTTGCACTACACTGTGGAAATAACCACGACCAGAATTATATTATGAGCAGACTTATCATTATGCTACCTATCGCAGGAATATTAGCTAACAGTCTGACAGCATGTTACTCTGTAATGCAAATTAAGAAAACGCATCAACTGTAAGAAAATCATTAGAGAAGAGCACAGAAGATATGTTTAAGAGAGATACAATGGTTTTGTAGTTGAAGAATATATCTAGCAAGAGTCATATGCTTACCCCAAAAGTAAGAACATGACGAATTTGTGATTCTTTGAAAACTTGGAAAAAAAGGGAATAAATATGTTATAATTTAAAGATATATCAAGCACAAATATCTGAAAAATCACTTTTACATCTAAGGATGAAGATTCCTTCAGTCACGTCTTTCTCAGATCTACAACATAGTTTTGCAAAAGAATTCTGCTTACCCCGTGTGATTCCACAATGCTGCAAGAAAACCATGAACCTAACTTCATATGAACCCGAAGTTAATCATACATACTTCTTTTAGCATCTGTACTCCAGTCACAGTAACTTTATTGATAAAAGTTAGTGTAATCCTGTCAAGAACATAAACGTCAAGTAGAAGAGTCAGAAATAAAGATAATATAAGCAGTTTCAATAGACTGAAAATTGTGACTCTTAGTAGAAATTAGTCGAGAAATCGAAAAACTGAGAATAAAGAGAGGGTCAGTATTGATATAGGCCCGATTTCCTAAACAGCATAAACCTAGGATACCATATTGTTAGTTAGCTAGACACACAAATGGATTTCATAAACGCATCTGACGCGGTCCTGTTTATGGTTAGGATCCCACGTGGGATCCTAGCCATACACAGAATCGCGACAGATGCGTTTATGAAATCCATTTGTGTGTGTCTAGCTAACCAACAATATGGTATCCTAGGTTTATACTGTTTAAGAAATCGGGTCATAGACTTAGCGATTTCTGATATCTCCTCAACTGATAGGGAAGAGCACCACTTGCTCAATTACAAAATATTTATCTATTTGAAGAAAACGTACGTATGATATTGATGGGATGGTAAAATCTATAGTTTACGGGTAACCGTAATCCAGTGACATCTGATGGAGATAATAGATCATGACGTAATCCTACTCATTCCCCCCCTCGAAAAAAAACAACAACATATTCATACCATCACACCAATATGATACAATACAAACCATTTCAGTATTCAGAATACTCATAAAAATATTCTTTTTGAGTAAGACTTCTATATCTTAATTGTAATTATCTAGCAAATCGCGTTTTTAAGACGATGTGGCAGTCATACAGTCAGTATATAATAACGTTCCCCATAGCCATTAATTTACCACTAATGAGATACATTTGCAATGCCTATGCAAAATAATTACAGGTGACATTGTTTAAGTGAATTGGAAAAGTAAACTTCTTCAGCGTTTGTTCTTCAAGTTGACACTGATCTTTGGAAAAAGGTCATTTTAAGCTAATTTCATCCTCTCGTCCTATCATATGCTTGGCGAGACTATTACTGGTACTTTTAATAACTTGTTAATGAATACAATTTCTCAATAAGGTGAGTCATTATCTAAATGAGAATTTAAAACCAAAATCTACTCAATAAAAGGGTTATATAAATGCTCATTAAAATAATAAGTAAAAGTTAATAAATAACTTTTTCATAATTTTCATCGATATTCTATTCATGAAACGATACGACTGAAACGGCCCTTACTCATAATCTCTCGCCTAAATAATTATTGCATAATCAATATTTTGGTAGCGTCGTCACCATGAAGTTTTAATTGGCGTTAATCATTAAACTGCTATGGAACTTATTTTAATTAGCTTTGTGTGTGTCGCTTTGGGGAGAGAGAGAGAGAGAGTAATAATAATAATAATAATAATAATAATAATCCTTTATTCCAATGTACATTGGGTATTTAAATAAGATACATATATATTCCAGATAGACATCTGTGGTGTACGATATAGACATACTAAAACAAACAAATCATAAAGATGAGTGTACCATTAAAATTTACAAGTAAAATCTTCCTTTAAGAGCAACTTCTTAAGATTATATTTAAAAGTATACACTGAACCAGCATTTTTTAGTTCTCTGGGAAGCTGATTATATAAATGAGGTCCACGAATGTTTATATCTCTTGAGCCAATATCAGTTTTAGACCTTCGTACTAATAAATCTTCCCCTTGACGGGTAGTTAACCCGGTAACTGAGCTTACTGTAGAAAAATTATACAAGCAATCAGGAATATTGTTTCTTAGTATATTAAAAACAAAGGTACATATATCAAAAACATATTTATCTCTAATCTTTATCCATTCTAGATCTTTTAAAACAGGAGAGATGTGCTCGTATTTTCTTACATTGCCAACAGCCACTCGTGCTGCAAAGTTTTGTAACTTTTGTATTCTTTGTAATTGAGTCTTATTTGTACATCCCCAAACTTTGAGACAGTAATTAATTAAACTCATAGCTAAGGACTGGACAATTATTATACGAGTTGATGTTTCAAATGAGTCTTTTACCCTATTTAGATATATTAGAGTACCCATTACTTTTTTATAAATTTCATCTATATGCATTTCAAAATTCATGTAACGGTCAAAATAGACACCTAGGTTCTTTACCGAGTTCATTGGCTTAATGATATTACCGTTAAAATTTATATGAAGATTGTCATCAACTTCTGATAATAATTGTCTGGATCCGATAAGAATAGATTGGGTTTTAGTTTCATTAAGTAACAGACCATTTTTTAGAAAGTAACGTTTAGCCATATACAAAATTTCTTCTGCTCTACGAATAATATTTTCTAAATCATCAATTTCTCCTTCAATTAAGATTTGAGTATCGTCAGCATATTGAATGACATAACAGTTAGGTAAATATTTTACTAGATCGTTTACATATATTAGAAAAAGTATAGGTCCTAGGATCGATCCCTGAGGGACCCCAAACAATACCTTCTTGCGACTTGAGACTACATCTTTTATTCTGACTGACTGGTAGCGGTTTTTTAAATAGTTCTCGAACCAGCTTGGGTCAATGTTCATTTTTTTGCATTTTTCTAATAGAGTGGTATGGTGTACACTATCAAAAGCTTTAGAAAGATCGAGTAGTAGTAGCAATGATATTTTCTTATTATCTATATTTTTGTATATTTCATCTGATATTTTCAATAAGGCAGTTTCAGTTGATAATTTTGGCCTGAAACCGTGTTGACTTTTTGCAATAAGTTTATTTTTTTCAAGAAACTCACTTAACTGATTTGCAACAATCTTTTCAAGTATCTTTGATAAAATTGGTAGTAAAGAGATTGGTCTATAGTTAGAGACGTCGTCAGGATTTCCATTTTTAAAACCAGGAATTACATGGGGATTTTTCCATAAATCTGGGTAGATATTGGTAACTATGGAAGTATTGATTATTACCGTCAGATAATAAGCTATTACAAATAATGAATCTCTAATAAAACGAAAACAAATTCCATCTGATCCATATGCATTAGAGTCTTTCAGATTTTTTATTACTAAGATTACTGTATTACAATCTACTGTAGTAGGGTTAAAGACATCATTACTTCTATTGAATGCACTATGTTCTTGAACATTATTATTATTATTACTACCATCATCACTATTATCATTACCATTACTACCACCATCATTATTATTTACACCATTATCAACATTTCTATTATTATTACTACTACCATCATCATTATTATTACCACCATTACTATTATTGATTTCATTTATTATTTCTTTTTTTGTTTTTTCAAAGGTTTTTTCAAAGGTTTTTTTCCCCACTTCAGCGAAAAAATTATTGAACTCTTCTGCTTTAGCACTTACATCTACCTCATCGGGTATAATTGATATGTTACTACTTTTATTACAGTTATTGGAAAGCATGGTTTTAGCAATTTTCCATGTATCAGAGATATTGCCTTTAGCGTTTTGAAATTCATTTTTGTAATACTGTTTCTTACTGTTACTTAATGATGATTTTACTTGTTTCTTATGCTCTGTAAACTTTTCTCTTAAAGGGATATTATCTCTTTGTAGCTTTACTTCATTTTGTAGTTTGTCTCTTTCTTTCATAATGTTTTTTATGTCATCTGTTATCCAAGGAGCGGGGGGACGAAATATTTCTCTTGTCACGAGTGGTGCACATCGATCTATACATGATGATAAGACACTGGTTAAAATATTTACTTGTGTATTGATATTATCGGTATATAGAATTTCATTTAATTTATGTACTTCATTCATAAGTAAACTACAAAGTAATTCTTGTGAATAATTTCTTAAGCATCTGAATGTTTTAAAGATTGGTTGTCTCTTTGGTTTGCGAATATTTAGGGACGTTACAATTTCCTCGTGGTCTGCTATAGGGCTTGGCATTACGTCACACTTAGTTATCATATGTTTGGAGTTTGTTATTACTAGATCGATTTGGGAAACTGAAGTGGGAGTGATTCTAGTTGGTTTATTTATAATCTGTTCTAGATTTAAATTCTTAATAAGTCTACTCATTTTATTTTCTCTTTTTAGTTGATCATCATTAAAATCGCCATATATAAAAACTGGTTTGTTTTTTAAAATTATCTCCTTAAAAACGTCCAAAATATAGCTAAAAGAGGTTACCGAGGCTTTGGGGTGGCGGTACACGCAGCCTATGATAATAGAAGGAAACTTTTTATGTTGGACAGAGATCCATTTATCTTCCACTCCTTCGTGCTTCTCAGTTTCAAGATTTAGTTCAGTGGCCTTCAAATAATTTTTAACATATAAACATACACCTCCACCTCTACCACTGTCATAGCGATAAATATTATATGAAGGAATATTAATAAATGCATTGTTAATTGACGGATACAGCCATGATTCGCTAATGCAAAGAACATCAATATTTTCTTGTACAAGCATATGTTCAATTTCTAGTATATGGGATAACAGGGATTGTGCATTTATATGTACGACAGATAATCTATCATTATATTTACAAGTAACTTTCACATCGGCACTGTCTTCTTGGCCATGATTCTAATAATAATCATTATTTTTACATAATCTACTCTTATGACCATATTCATGACATACATTACATTTAACTTTATGATCAAATCTACAATTTGATTGGCGGTGATTGAACTCACCACAATTATAACATCCATATCTTTGACTTTGCACATAATCATAATCCCTTCTTTCTCTGTTTTGTTTGTAAGTATGACTTATCCTAGTGTTGGTATTGCTGTATCGTCCCTGGGAGCCAGTATCACCATGAGAGAGAGAGAGAGAGAGAGAGAGAGAGAGAGAGAGAGAGAGAGAGAGAGAGTGTGTGATACCGGGACGGGAAAGAAAATGACAGAAAAAGCAGTATTTTAAGGACAAGTAAGAATTAGGAGAATGTATTAAGAGAATGCTAAATAATACAATGGATAGGCTGAAATAATAATAGTCATAATGAGAAAGAAAGCAAAGACTAAAAGAGATAAGGAGTATTCTGATTTGTCACAAATAAAGATATAATACGAGATGTGCTTAGAATACGCCTGCTTATTCTGTGCAGATGTAGGCATAGAAAAAAACCCTTAACTGAAGGAAGACTTAACACAGAGTTATCCTAAACAAATCAAAGTCAAGATATACTTTTTATCACATGACTATTATTCACATTTATTCTTATTCTAATATCAATGCGCTTTTATAATAATAAACTGATTAATCTTACCAACACTGTTACTTTATTTATTTTTTTTTTTTATGATTGTGACACCAGAACGGGCCAAAATTAATAAAATAAAATAGCCCTCATCAGGTCTGGGTACGAAAAATATAGAAAATAAAGAGAAACAGAAAATGAGAGTGTAATGACTTGTCAGATGTGAAGGGATAATATGAGGTGTGTAACGAATATCCAAGAATATTCGGTGTTGATTTGTAGGCATAGAAAGAGAACCGTAACTGAAGGAAGACTTAACATCGAACTGTCCTGGACAGTCTGCAAATTCCTTATCATTTTAATCTAAAGAATGTAATGCAAGCTTACAGATACGAATTATATACCGTATAATTTTAATTTTATATACTATGCTATATAAATATGTATAGATTTTTATTTATTTTTAATTCTGGTCATTTGCTTGTCACAACTAAGGTGCTTGTGAAAATGTAAAGCATGTAAATTGATGAAGAAGCAAATTGCATTTGCATAATAATCAAGTAATCTCTTTGTTGAAGTGCCCAGGGTTGGCAGATACAAGGACTTAAAAAAACATCTAGACAGTTCAAGGATTATTCGTGAGGAGCAAACGCATCACATATATTTTTCATCGTATATCCCTTAATAACACAGTACAAAAGCAGTAAACATAAGAAATGATATTGTTAGTGTTGCAGCTTATTGAAGTAATCACACACTTTAAAATGTGGTAATATGATTTCCTCAATATGCCTAAAGTTATTCTTATATGAATAAAAATTATAATGCTAAGATGATCATCTCAGGCAATGATCATCAAGTTCGAATCCCAAAGATGACTCATAAGCATCTCTTCACCTGAATATCTCTCTGGGGGATAAGAAGACGAGCGTAGCTTTGGCATCCATCCAGCAACAGCTCTGTCAAGACAGCAATCGCAGTACCATTTTCTATGTAAGAAGATTACTGAAGAAAGAGAATTTGTATGATGAGGGGTGAAGATTAATCAAGTAATTTTTATAATAAGAACTGTAGAGGCCACTGGTGATATTTAGATTTAATCCTTAAAACACTTCAAGTGTTTTATGAAGCTAAAAGCAAAAAGACTCAGGCATCATTTATTTGCTAAAGGCCTTTAGTTAAGGAATAGGATATTCAATAAGTCCTCTTTATGCATGAGCTCTAGCGCCTATGAAAATAAATTAGTTAATTAACATAATAGTTAAAAATTCAAAGGTTTGATGGTCCGAAATAAAAAGATGTACATTGCTTCTCTCTCTCTCTCTCTCTCTCTCTCCTCTCTCTCTCTCTCTCTCTCTCTCTCTCTCTCTCTCTCTCTCTCTCTCTCTCTCTCTCTCTCTCTCTCTCTCTCTCTCTCTCTATCCAGTGTGGCACTCTATAATATATTTTTACATATTTAAACCACATAAATATGCAACAATAAAGCCCTGGCACGAGAAAACATTACGACGAAGGAAAAAAAAAGGATATGAGCAAGGCAGAGATGAGGTAATGATACACGAAGGAAAAGGACAGAATGAAAGAATAATCAATGTACTGAGGACCTAGAGATATGGAGGATTAGGCCCTGAGATGACGATAGATCCGTTTTTTGAAGGAAGATAGCTTATAAGAATTTGGAAAGAAAAAAGGAGGAAGAGGGTTCCAGAGACAAGTGGTAGATTGGAAAAAGCAGTCGCTGCACAGACCAATCCGCAAGCTACAAATTTCCACACAGTGCCTGTGAGATGAGGCCGCTTGGCGAGTGTTACGTGGCCTCGGCAGTGGGGGAAGCATGCAAATCACCAGCTCAACAGACCGTCGATGGAATAGTAGCGAGAGAAAAGAGAAAGGGATGATACCTTACGGCAAAGAGAAAGAGAATCCAGATAAGAAGTAAGAGAAGGGTCATTAATGAAGTCTGGCTGCCTTAGATTCAACCCTATCAAGGAGATAAATATAAGAAGAAGCAACCCAGACGTGTGAGCAGTATTCTGACTTGGGATGGAAAAGACCCTTATAAATTTTAAGTAATTGTAAAGATTAATATATATATATATATATATATATATATATATATATATATATATATATATATATATATATATATATATATATATATATATATATATATATATATATATATATATATATATATATATATATATATATATATATATATTATATATATATATATATATATATATATATATATATATATATATCAAATAAGCACATTACATATGTGAAAACATATTCTGTGGTGTAGTGGTAGCGCCTTGACTTAGTAATCATAAGTCCTAGGTTCGAGTCCCGGTCGGGGTAAAAAAAAAAATTATTCATGTTTTCACATATGTCATTTGCTTATTTGATATTTCATGCCCGAATGAGATTGGGAATTGAATTAAATGCTAAAATGAAGCCACGAGTGAGGTTGGGGAATCTGTAAAATGAACATAGTGGCATTCAGTTAGAATGCGTTCATTCCCAAGTATAGCAGATATAAGCTATAAGGTTGGGTTCCTTTTAACCTTCTGTGGTGTAGTGGTAGCGCCTTGACTTAGTAATCATAAGTCCTAGGTTCGAGTCCCGGTCGGGGTAAAAAAAAAAAAAAAATATTCATATATATATATATATATATATAT
Source organism: Halocaridina rubra (assembly GCA_037179515.1). NCBI lineage: Eukaryota > Metazoa > Arthropoda > Malacostraca > Decapoda > Atyidae > Halocaridina > Halocaridina rubra. The sequence goes on along the minus strand of JAXCGZ010006385.1, from coordinate 13,773 downwards.
ATATATATATATATATATATATATATATATATATATATATATATATATATATATTGTCGTATGACTTCCGCCATGCTGAAGCCAGAATCTGAAACTTGTAACAGATCTTGAGCGGAAACGGTTGGTCGAGGGCACGGATATTTTATTACAATGTTTGTAGAAAGTGCCAAGGAAATATATGACCGGAACCGTGAGACTTAGGACCTGGCATCGAGAAGGGCAAGAAAGGCCAGGAAGTTAGCCATTTCCTAAACCGCAACAAATATAAGCAAGTGTTTCGTACGCAGGTACATACCCTGCAGAGATGCCCAATAACTCCTCCCCGGAAGTAGGAGGGATTCCACTTTGAACCTGGCGCTGATTAGCTAGGACTAGATCTGACTGATTTCATTGGAGAATTGGATGTTAAGCCACGCCCTGCCCTGGGGGTATTTAAAGAGCCACCCAGGGCAGAGACTGACTGCTTGTCCATTCTTACCTTGTAACCACGACTACCTCGTACCCATCAGGTACTAATAACCTTGTAACCACGCTACCATAATTATCAGTTTATATACGTAGGAGGAAAAGCCCTACGTCAGTGGTGTCATTAGATGGGATAAACAAAACCAATACGACAGTGGTGACGCTCGGTGAGATAATAATAAAAGCACTACGACAGTGGTGACAAGCGGTGAGATCACCCAGTCATCTTACAAAGTGTGAGTTCAAGTGGAAGTCCAAAACCTCCACGTCAGTGGTGGCTTACGGTGGAATAGCTAAAACCTCCACGTCAGTGGTGGCTTACGGTGGAATAGCTATAACCTCCACGTCAATATTAAAAACAATGAACTGTTAACATACAGTCTAAAATGGTATGAAAAGCCCATTAAATAAAACAACGAATATATATATATATATATATATATATATATATATATATATATATATATATATATATATATATATATATATATATATATATATATATATATATATATATATATATATATATATATATATATATATATATATATATAATGTACTCATTAATTTCGTGACCTAAACTGGTCACCTTTTCAAAGTACAAAGGCGAGAGATACAACTAGCAAAACAGAAGAACACTTGAAAAGAAGGAGATAAAAGACCCGCCCAGGAGTCCTATACATGGGATTAATAGATAGCAATCTTAAATGCCCACCGGGGTTAGTCAGTAATCCCCACAAACAGGCCGCAAAAGGAATTAAATTCCATAATTGGCTAAATTGTATTAACAAAAGAGTCTTAATAATATTAATTATATATATATATATATATATATATATATATATATATATATATATATATATATATATATATATATATATATATATATATATATATATATATATATATATATATATATATATATATATATATATATATATACTAAATCAAGGCGCTACCAACTACACACCACAGGTTAAAAGGAATCCAATCTTATAGCTTATATCTGCTATACTTAGGAATGAACGCATTCTATCTGAATGCCCCTATGTTCATATTACAGATTCCACAACGTCACTGGTGGCTTCATTTTCACATTTAATTCAATTCCCAATATCATTCGGGCTATACAATAATCAATTATGCACATTACATATGTGAAAACATGAATCTTTTTTTACCCCAATCGGGACTCCTAGGACATAATTACTTAGTCAAGGCGCTACCAACTACACACCACAGAAGGCTAAAAGGAATCCAACCTTATAGCTTATATCTGCTATACTTAGGAATGAACGCATTCTATCTGAATGCCACTATGTTCATATTTCAGATTCCCCAACCTCACTCGTGGCTTTATTTTCGCATTTAATCCAATTCCCAATCTCATTCGGGCCATACAATAATCAATTAAGCACATTACATATGTGAAAACATGAATCACATTTTACCCCGACCGGGACTCGAATCTAGGACTTATAAGTACTAAGTCAAGGCGCTACCAACTACACATTACAAAAGGTTAAAAGGAATCCAACCGAATAGCTTATATCTGCTATACTTAGGAATGAACGCATTCTATCTGAATGCCACTATGTTCATATTACAGATTCCCCAACCTCACTCCTCCTCATTCTTCGAATGATTTTATCCCTTTTCGGTTTAAAGAAATAATATATATATATATATATATATATATATATATATATATATATATATATATATATATATATATATATATATATATATATATATATATATATATATATATAATAATAATAATAATAATAATAATAATAATAATAATAATAATAATAATAAAAAGTTTATGTAATGAATCATTAGCCTAAAAGTATTTTTGAGCAGAATACAAATAAACTTCAGTTTTTTGCTTTGACTCGGCCAACTTTATTATAAGGGGGAATTATGATTTTGATATATAGCTAAATATCTTACCTCATGGTTGACCAGCCTATTTTTACATACTTTTTTTGTTATATTTAGCCCATCATCTTTGCCTATTTATATCATTAGACCTATTTTTAAGATACAAATATATGAAAATATAGGCCTAATTCTTGTTTTATTAGTTATCACATAACCAAATAAATTATATCAGTAGGCCTAGTTTTTGAAAAATCTCAAAATGAATGTCTTTCTGATATTGCACATAACATTAATGTTTATTTGACCACGATATTTTTGTTCGTTATATAGAATTTTTTTTTAGAAAGTGATAAGATGTCGTATGACTTCCGCCATGCTGAAGCCAGAATCTGAAACTTGTAACAGATCTTGAGCGGAAACGGTTGGTCGAGGGCACGGATATTTTATTACAATGTTTGTAGAAAGTGCCAAGGAAATATATGACCGGAACCGTGAGACTTAGGACCTGGCATCGAGAAGGGCAAGAAAGGCCAGGAAGTTAGCCATTTCCTAAACCGCAAGGAATATAAGCAAGTGTTTCGTACGCAGGTACATACCCTGCAGAGATGCCCAATAACTCCTCCCCGGAAGTAGGAGGGATTCCACTTTGAACCTGGCGTTGATTTGCTAGGACTAGATCTGACTGATTTCATTGGAGAATTGGATGTTAAGCCACGCCCTGCCCCTGGTTGTATTTAAAGAGCCACCCAGGGCAGGGACAGTTAGTTAGACCTTTGCCAGGGGCACGAATAGATCATAGATTGTGATAGTCATAGGGTGGGGGCATAGGGGCATTGAGGCGTCGGATGTGTTGTACTCTAGAATAAATATAAGTAAAGGAACTACTGCTTGTCCATTCCTACCTTGTACCCATCAGGTACTGATATTGATAACCTTCATAAACCACGCTACCATAATTATAAATATATATACGTAGGAGGAAAAGCCCTACGTCAGTGGTGTCATTAGATGGGATAAACAAAAGCACTATGACAGTGGTGACGCTCGGTGAGATAATAATAAAAGCAATACGACAGTGGTGACAAGCGGTGAGATCACCCAGTCATCTTACAAAGTGTGAGTTCAAGTGGAAGTCCAAAACCTCCACGTCAGTGGTGGCTTACGGTGGAATAGCTATAACCACCACGTCAAATAATAATAATAATAATAATAATAATAATAATAATAATAATAATAATAATAATAATTGATGGGATATCTGTGACAACTTCACGAATGGGGGGAAAAATTCTCGGAGTAGAGAAATGCGTTTTAATAATAACCCAATATGAACTTTCGCTTTTCACTGAAATGAATTCACTAAACTAACCTTTCGATGGAATGAAACCCTTACTTCAGAGGACATTTATACAAGGAAAATACAGAACAACGAAATACGATTTGATAGTACTAGGATTACTGTTACTATTGATAGTCTGACTACTTTTGATGCAAGGGGCTATGGAGGTGAAGGTAGCGCCCATTTATGGGGTAGACCTCGGATAGAGAGATCTAATATACATTTCAAGTTTTATTTCAGTATGAGTTTGTAGAGAAGATCATATATTTTTCTCTCAGTCAAGCTGATTTTCTAATTATCAAATGATTTGTAATAAACAGCTTAACAGATTCAAGTATTTACTGACATTCAAACAAAATTAACTTGGTAACTACCATACCCTTCGCGTAGAAATATGGGTAATTTTTTTTTTTTTTTACAAATGTACCTGTCTCAACCTGGAGTTCAACATTTTATTTTCCTTCTATATTCTTATGAGTTTTGAATGAATGTGACATTTGAAATCTTCTGAATATCATGCTAACCTAATCTAACTTAAAAAAAAATTCGTAATTTACGACGTATTTCAAGGTCACATTCAATCAATGAATTCACAAACCATAAGAAAAATGTCGTCAATGATTATTTTTTAGGTTAGGTTAGCATACTCTTTCCCACGATATTCAGGGTCATATACTTAAAAAAAAAAAAATAGGAAAATAAAATTATTACCTCCTAATGGCGAAGGGCTCTGATGCAAAAATGTACATGATTTTTTTTTATTTTTGGTATTAATACCGAGCGTGGCAGAAAAATCTGTATTCTTAAATCATATATTAGCATATTTATCATATTAATTATGAATCCTGCATTGTCTATAAGTACAGGGCAATATGTGCAGTTTATAAACGCATCAGCCGCCCGCTGTGATACTACAGAAGAACGGCCTATTGAACTTAAAAAAGGACTGTTCAGAACAGTTCAATGTTGTCTTCTTTCGGTTGCGGTTTTCTATACCTTAAACATCGAATATTATCGTATATTCGATACACATCTCTTACTATCCCTGTACATATGACAAGTTACAACACTCCCCATCTCCGTTTCTCTTTACTATATGTTTTCTTCGTATCCGTGCCCGATGAGGGCATTTTTATTATTATTTTGGCCAGTCCTGATGTAAATATATATATATATATATATATATATATATATATATATATATATATATATATATATATATATATATATATATATATATATATATATATATATATATATATATATATATATATATATCTGTGTGTGTGTGCGTGTGTGTTCTTCTTTTTCTTCTTCTTCTTCTTCTATTATTATTATTATTATTATTATTATTATTATTATTATTATTATTATTATTAATAGAATAACTTCTCCCCAAACTGTTTTCCTTTTTTGATGTCGGCTAACCCCCAATTAAAGGGGGAAACAGCCAAGGTATATGTATGTATGTATGTATTATTATTATTATTATCATTATTTTTTAATATTATCATTATTATTATTCTTATTATTATTATTATTATTATTATGAGCAGTAGTAGTAGTAGTAAAGGCAGCAGAAGTAGTAATAGTAGTAGTAGTTTTAGTAGTAGAAGATAATGGAGAAAAAATTAAATATGTACATTATTCATTTAGCCTATGCTTTTACCACTGACTACATCCTCAGTTAGAGCATTTCATTTATCGGACAATCTCATAGTGACAAAAGGTGTTTCCATAAGGTTGTGTCCTGTAGTTCGACGTCCTGACTAACTGCACACATATCACCTTATGCAAAACTCTGCCTGATCGTGAATTCATTTTTCTTTTCTTGTCTTAATGTTCTCGCCTCCATTTATACGGTATAATTGTTAGCCGTTTTCTTGACTGTTTTGTGTTTTACCTGCATATAAGGATTGTTTAGTCTGATATGGGTAGAATTCTTGTTTGCCGTTTCCCAATTTGCCGATTACCATATTGCCGACACAAACTGCATTTATTATTAAATCTAAATATATTATTACTTTAGTAAACGATGGTGATTGCAAGGATTGATTTAGGTTATGTTTGGTTAGCTTTAGTTAAGTTAGTTTAGGTAATTGTTAGTTACACTGATTTTAATGCGATTCGGTAATTTAGGAATCGGCAAAGTGGACACAGCAAAATGGGAATCTGCAATTTGGGAATCTGTAATCTGGTACTAATTCAACTAGACATCATTGTTTTGGCATAAAGAATTTCTCACTATAATTTGCATAACTATCCGAGCAGAGGGTATGTTTCGGTATTACTTAACATTGTTTGAGCATAAAGAATATTTCAATCTGATTTAACGTTTTTTAATAGACAGAAAGAACGTTTTAGTCAAAGATAAACATTGCCATGTGGGCAAGAAGTGTTTTTAATATGACTTTAAATTCACCCTTTGAGCGTGAAGCAAGTCATATTCCAACTTATCTTCGTTGTTTGGGGATAAAATTTGCTCTAATCTGACTTGATATTAATAAATGGACATCAAATCTACATCTACCTGACTTATCTTTACTATAGTGACATACATCATGTTTTACTCAAACGTAAACATCAGTTTCTGGGAGTAAAATACGTTTTATTCCCACTCAGCCTCATTGTTTGGACATAAAATATACTTTAATATTATTTGACATCACTGTCTCCCCCATAAAATGAGCTTTGAATGGGTATATACACTTAAATCTCCCCAATAAAAATTATCTATAATCAGACTTATCATCACTGACTGGGTATTAACACTTAAATCTTACCACTGTCTTTGCTTACTGGCTCATGTGTATCTATTGTTCTTCTTCTTTTCAGCTTTAACCCATTTTTGTATGGGGTCACTCTTGTTATTTTGGGAAATTGGAATAGATAAATACAATATTTTAGAAAAAATATTTTTTAATTTACACTTTTTACAGTAATATTTTGTCCCTTTTTACACAGTATTTTATTTACATTTATATTGCATATAACCTGTATCTTGTGAAAAGGAGTTGAGGGAATTGAAAGTTGTCCATACAGAGTCAGAGAACAAGAACAAGAGACTTTAATGAAGAACAGAATGTTATCAAACGCTAGAAGTTAAGAGTAAGTTAACCTCTTAACATTATTAGATTAGAAATTTTGTTCACAGGCAATGCTTTAGTATCAGCATTATGCTTTACTTAGCTGTTGGAGAGTTAGTTGGGATAAATTGAGCAAGTGATTGCAAGAGTCTGCTTAATTAATTTGCATATAAGTTGCTGGGTGCACGAGGAGCCACGCCAGGAGCCCCAGGAGCATTTGCTTTATTGGCTGGAGGAGTAGTTGGAGTAACAGCAGATCTTGAATTGACAATCGGGATAGCAACACTTACTGGAGATAGTTGTTAGTAGGAGTAGAAGCAGAAACAGGGTTTCCAGATGAAGAATCAGAAACAAAAACAGAGGAAGGTGTAACTGAGATTCTAGAGGCAGCAAACGGAGTAGAAGAAAAGGTTCTCTTAGCAGAAGCAACAAGAGAAGGAGCAGAAGACGAGGTTCTCTTAGCAGAAGCAACACTGGAAGGAGCAGAACTACTTGAAGATTTTGTTGTCCTAGATTCTCCCCATACGTCAGAGCAATAACAGTTGGGTAGAGTTGACAGATAGTTAACCATGTAGAGGTTAGCCAAATTATAAGCTTCGGTTTCAATAGTATTTAGCTTGGAGATCTCTTCTACAGACACACTTCGACCTTCAGCTTCAGCAAGGGCTTCCAGGATCACTCAGCACATGACAATTGAAGTCTGGATGATGTGATCGATGCGAGACTGTCTCTCCGAAATTGTTAAATTGGCAAGGATAGTCGAGTCGACTGTCATAGCTTGCAACATCCTGTTAATGGTAGGCAAGACATCCAGCATGGCTGACATGATAGCATCGTGCTGGCTTGGCTCAGCTGTGTCCAATTCCAGCACCCCAAGAGCTTGGTAAACGTGGGAGGAGAGGGTCGTGTGGGTTACTCTCCTGTTAGTGGCTTGTACAGAGTACTCTGGACTCTGCCATTATCAGACCAGAGAAAAGCACCACAGTGGCCAACAAATTATTCTGTGAAATAAGAAATATATGAACGTTATTGGAATACATAAATTTTTTGGATTTGTTAAGCTTATCAGAATGCGTTTTTTTGCAATTATGAATGAAATTTATGAAAGATTAGACCAAAAAATATTAAAGTACTAATAATATAGTGAATTAAGGAAATAGACATAGGCGGCACAACAGTTTTCACATTTATTTTAAAGTGAATTAATTATGCTTATTTTGCTTTAGATTAGTTTTGAAACTAGTAAAAAACTGTATGAAAAGATACAAAGAAATATTAAGATAAGTTGAAGAGATACTTAATGAATAATGACAGTAATAAAAATAAAGTTAAAAGTTCACCAAGCGTAGCCTTAAGCATTTTAGAAAAAAAAAAATTTAATTAGCGAAAATTCACATTTTTTAATTTGATTTTCCGCAGTTTTATGTTAAAAAATATACATTTATTTCGCTTACGTAAGTAAATTTTATTTGTGTGTAATGTTAAACCGTCATATTGAGATGCTTATAAAAACAAAAATATTTGCAATCCAATATTTATTGTATCACTTCAGAATATGTCAAATAATGCCATGAAATGCTAATGAATGAACCCAGCCGCGGTAAATCATTACAAATTTCTCGTTCATAAAGTCACCCCATAGACGAAAGGAAAAACGCTCGCTACTGCATCATCCCGAAACGTTTGCCACAAAACTTTTAAATGTTCGGAATATATGCTCATTTGACCTCTTAAGTAAGCGCAAAAACGTGACGTGTCAACAAAACGTTTTTAACGTATACGAAAAAAATGCCTTATTTTATTATTTTCCACAAAACGTTTTTGATTTTCGGAATTTCTGTTCATTTAATCTTTTGCTAAGTTATCTGGAAAACGTTCGTGAGCGCAGTCCTAAGTTAACGTTCCACAAATAACGTTTTCAGTGCACTCTAACAGTATTTTGAACATTTGTGAATGCTTTTGTGATAAATGAATACTTAAGAATAAATAATTGTTG
>JAXCGZ010006384.1:2500-44709 GCA_037179515.1 Halocaridina rubra | reverse complement strand
AAAGAATATTGCGCATTTTAGATTCTGATATTAGCGGCGCCAGACTTCGCTAGAGGGGACGGGGAAATAGCGAGTGGGAGGCTATTAAAATAACGAAAACAACAGCAACCTACTCCCAAAATTTTACGCATTTCAGATTCTTACCATAGCGGCTCCAGAATCCGCTAGAAGGCACGAGTAAATAGCGAGTGGGAGGCAGGAAAAGATTACATATATCTCTAAACTAATGGTTCTCAACCTTTTTCAATCCTTGTATCTCTTTGGGATTTTCAACATGCTCGGGCCCCCGTCCATTTTCGTCCTCGTCCTCCCACGAAAAAAGTGAGACGAAAACATTTCATTGACAGGAAATTACTTGGCTTATACCTACACAGCATACCTAGAAAATGGACGTGTTTATTGCAGTGTCAGGTAAACTGTGTGTCACAGGCAGAAATCCCTGTCTGTAGCACAGACGGGGACTGGGCATGTGAAATCTTAAATGACTCATTAAGAATCTGAGAAAATATATCTCATTGGTCCCCTTATATTCTTCCCATGGCCACCCAGGTTGAGAACCACTTCTCTAAATCGAGCGATTAACACGCCAGGAATCATATCGATAACCACATATTAGGTAGAACGTGACGTCATAGGAAAGAGGCGTAGGCCATTGCGGGAGACTGAAATTGAATATCTGTGTTATTATCAGGCCTCAGTATCTCAGGCCTTTTCTGTTCCATCAAATCGATTATGCTGTTTTTGTGATGCTTTTGACATATATTAAGGGGTTTCTTGTTAGAACTGGGAGGGTGAGTTTAGGGTACACCCTAATTCAGGTCCGTAAGATAGTTTCAATATATTTTTTTTTTTTTTACTATCATGAAGGATTTGTAAATATTCATATTTTTGAGCGTGATGTCTAGGAGTAGCTGAATGGTAAGGGTTTGACCCCACCACAAGGTGTTAGGAAGGGTATCCATAATTAATTCCCTTGCTCCAATCTGTCTGTTTCCTTTCCCATTAACAAAACGGCAAATAAAGTAATTTTCTATACATACATTACCAGTGTTTTTATATGCAATCAGGTGATATAAATTCTCATGTATTCATAGCCTTTATTTTCTTATCAACGTCAAACAATACAACAGTTATAAATTCTTGATAATTTTAGGAAATGTTTATCACTTATACATATATAATATCTGCAATCTCTCTGGTAAAGGGGGTGGCCGAGTCAAAGCACAATTTCACAAGAAGCTAATATATTTTGATCACTCCTCTTAACTCCTTGGAGGATAATGGGGTGCCACAGTTACCCCCTCACCACCCTGCTAGGGGAATCCACAGGGAAAGTGGTCAAATATCTTTTGCATGGCTGCAGCAGAAAATATAATCATAATAATGAAATTCACTATAACATTCACCTTAAAAACATCATTTTGTACGATGACTTGGAAATTACCATAGATTAGTGAAAAAATATGTTGGAATATGTAATACTTTAAGTATCAAATATCTGTATCTCAAAATGGACATAATGATTATGAATACTCTAACATCTAATTCTCCAGTGCTCTGCTTAGGCCTACATGAAATTTGTAGAAATACATAATATTCATGTAATACATTATATATGTATTCATTGCAGCCTTATCTAAATCTATATAATCCATTAAAAGAGGGCAAAGTTCTTGATAATTAACTTCTTGTACTAACATTAAGGCCTTTCTGGGCATAACAGTGATCCGGCTTTACGTCACAGACTCCCTTTTCTATTAAGGGCTAGGAAGGTACTTTCTTGTGAAGGACTTTGGTTTTGGCAGTGCAACTGTTAACCATAGTGCATGCCCTTTCTAACCTCAGACCATGACGGGTCTTGAGCCGACAACCTGATAGATCAAGGTCGCACTACCAACGTTGTCATAACAGTATCGTATATGTACAGTTTTGTGGGAACAATGAGACCCCTTGGGGGTGGACCCAGATACGTTGGAGCTGGAGAATTAAGGCTGGATGCCCTTCCTAAAGCCCAGTGGAGGGATCAAACCAGCATTAGTCACTTTCCAGCTCGTGCAATCTACCACTGAGCTATTACAGCCCTAGGACATAGGAGTTTGTGTATTACAAGTGTGGCAAAGTAAAACGTGAAAATAAAAAAAAAATCAATATACATTTAAATTATGATATAAATCTAAGAAATGGGCTATTGTTTGTAAGGAAAATTATACAAAGATGCTACAATGGTTCAGTGGTAAATTGCACAAGTTGGGAAGTAACTAAAGCAAGTTTGATTACACCATAGGTCATTAGGAAGGGCATCAACCATTGACCTCCAGCTTCGGTACATTTGGAGCCACCCCCAATTGAATAGGGACTAATTTTGATGCATGAAACTGAACATATGTAAAACACTTAAGTACATTAACTACACAATGATAAAGTTACAATTATATTGTTGAATTTCATATGTATTTAGATAATTCTGATGTGTGGAATTTAATTATGAATTGGCGTTTTGTTATGCATTCTTGAAGTTGCTAAACGTACAGTTACTAAACATATGTACTGTATCTCAGTATTGAGATTTCAATCATGGTCATCCATTATATGCATTGCAACAAGAATTTCTTAATTACATAGAAAATTAGAATATCAAGACAGTCTACCGATATCTTCAAGTCAGTTTGAACCAACTAACATTAATCAAGGTCATTTAAAAACCAAAGTTAAAATATCTGCAAACCAATTCGAACTAAGTAACACTTATCAAGGCCATTACAAATCCCAAGTTAATATATCTGCAAGTCAGTTTGAATGAACTACCATTTATCAAGGCTATTTCAATAACCTAAGTTTATTTTATACTTTACATCATTACTGTTACAAATGATAAATCAAAGTACAAAAAAAGGTTTCATATAATAAGCAATAAAAAACATTGTTAAAACATGTTGACAATGCTATGCACATAAATACACATACATGCGCATACAATGGCCGTAATTCCTCTGTAAGAGGGATGGCCGGATCAAAGCATGCACATTCGCCAGAAGCTAATATAACACGATTTCAACTCTTAGTTCCTTAGGGATAAGGGGCTGCAACAATTTTCCCTGTGCCACCCTGCCTGGGACATCCACAGGGTAATTGGACAAGGGTCTTCTGCAGTGGGGCCTGATAGCTGCAGCTTCTTCACCTCTAATTCTTCATTTCATTCAAATTACAGGTATATGATCACACAAACAATATGGAAGTCCGGTATATAGGTAAAATGACAGAATATTTTCTTCTCGTTACTTTGGAGAGTTAATCATCCTCATAAACGCCAGCAACTGGCCGGGTATCTCGCGTAGGACATCTGCAGCTAAGCTGGATCGGGCTATGCTGTGGTTTTTATTGAGGAAGTTTCCCATTTCTGGAAGAATACAAAAAACAAACTCATGTATGTCATCACTTGGTGTAAGGAAGGGCACACAGCCCTGATTCCCTGCTCCAATCTGTCTGCTTCCATCCTCAACTTGAATAGAGATTAATAGCGACACATAAAACAGCTAAAAACCACTTTAACTTTACTGACTTTCAGCTTTATTTTTCTTCTAAAAGTACTCTATATTTTACTCATAAATAGTTTACTGTATATCACTTTTTTCACTCAGTGTTTGTTTGCTGTGTTAGGTTTCACTATTAACCCCCATGCAAACAGGGGTAGACACAGACAGGTTGGAGCTAGGGAATTAAGGCCAGATGCTCTCTAACCCCCGCTCGGACACATATATGTCTCTTCCCGAGTCGAGTACTTTAACCACTGTGCTACCATGGTCCCCAAGTTGTTGTTGTTTAATGTTTTACATTTCATTTTTTATCCTAATTTTTATAGGGGCTGAAACAGACAGGTTGAAACTGGAGAATTAAAGCTGGATGGCCTTCCTAATGCCCTGCGGTGAGCTCAAACACAAGTATGCCATTTTCAAGTAGAGCACTTTAACCAAGTGTGTACTGTGGTCCCCTTTCAATTTAAATATAATAAATTAATAATACACATTTTCACATGGCGTGCATCTCACACCAAAATAACTATGACAGGCAAAAACTTCAGAATCCAAAAATGTCACGCAAAGTTTCCAAAGAGTGCTTAGGGCTTTCTTAAACTATTTCAGTAATAAATATAAAGATTTTTTCAAAGAAGAGGGCAGTGAAGAGTGCACTCGACTTGGGAAGTAACGAACCCTTGTTTGAGCCCACTGCAGGGCATTAGGAAGGATCTCCTACCTTAATTCCCCAGATTTAAAATGTCTTTCTCCACCCCCATGATGATAACTAACAGTGACACAAATATAAAAAACCTCATACAAGACACCTCCAATACTAGTGTTATCCCTTCATCCCAATCACCATCCTGAATGACACTCTTGTGCACAGCCTCACCTACCATAATTCCTCCATTTATGTGGTGGCTGCAACACTAAACTTATCTGAAGTTTTATCTTGACATCCATTCACTAAATAATAGCACACAGCTGCATGCACAAGCTCCTGACATTCATCCTTCCCAATCTTTCCTTCCTGGTGAAGACAGAGCCCATCTGGCCAGGCTGCGATGTGGGAATCATTCAGCCCTTCTGAGATATCAGAAGAGGCTGGATGATTCCGTTTATGAAGCCCCTTTGAGAAGTAATACATCAGCTTATACAGTTAACACACATTATTGAAAACTGCACTGCTTAAACCACATATGCCAACAACACAACATGCACTCTTTGAGAACTCTATGGGAAAGTCTGGGATTAGTAGTCCTAAGGGACTCGGAGCTGCTGCTATATTTCCCTCATCAGGCCCAGGCACCAAGAAAACACTGAGATGAAGAAAAAGTAGAAGGCAGATATAAGAAAATGATACACAATAGGAAAAGGGCAAGCTGAAAAGGCCAGACAGCTCAGGTAACGACGACAACAACTCTTGATACCTAATACAAATTAATTAAATTTTTTATTTTAAACCTACCCCTCCTTCAAAAGCTAGCTGGGTGGATAGAACTAAAATTGAATTAAAAAGATTAACTTCAGCTTGACCTATGTTCTATCTATCTACTTTGGCTGTTTCCCCCATTGGGGGGTAGCCGACATTAAAAAAGAAACAATATGGGAATTACTTTGCTCTATGGGCAATGACGAGGGAGCTAGTGACCGTTCAGATGGCACTGCTGGAGTGCCACAGCCCATCCTCCCGGCTCTTGCACAACCTGTGTCGCTTCATAATGCCAACTCCCCTACAAGTCATGATTACTTAAATAATTATATCACCTAACCAGGGAGTTGGGGTAGCTCAGTGGTAGTGCATGCAATTTGGAATGCATACAGCAAAGTCCCTCATCTCCAAGATGTCTATGTCCATCTCCATTCGGATGGAGATTAATTAATACTCATTAAACAGTGTATTTGCATTACTTACCTAAATATTAAAAATATATGATTATAAATCTATGAGTCAATGATGAATAAAAAAATTCCTTATTCAAAGAATATGTCAAATAAACATTATTAAAGATAGGCATTTCGAATTAGAGTATTTTCCAAGAAACTTATGGGTTTCCTCCTTCAGTCAACTCTCTTTTGTGTTATTTAGAGAGCTTTGTGACATTTTTACTATTTATCTTTTGATGGAACTTCACTTTTATTGCAGTTCTCTTTGATAATATATTTACCTAATTGTGCTCATGGGAATGAGCCCTAGGCTCATAACTCCCCATATCCTGGTTGGTTTCATTTTTTACTAACCAAAGCCTTTCATATTTTACCTTAAAACTATAAATTCATTGAGCATTTGTAATTTCCCCGCTTAGCAAATTCAAGCATCAACTATTCACACGATAAAAGCACTATGTATATTGTATTGCATATGGTACTGTCAAGGCATATGTAGCCATCCCACATCCTTTGCAATTTTGAACATAAGCAGTTTTGAATGTACGCATATAGAAAATATGAAAAAACAAAAATATTCAGCAGTATTGAATATATGCCAATAGAAAGTAGAAAAGATATTCAGCAAAGCTTTAAGACTAATTGAAAATAATACAAAATGTGCGATTTAAATTTGGCATGCAATGAGAGCAGTGCTGAATGAGTTAGCTAGTGTGTGTCTGAATGCCACATACACATTTTCACTGGTGGCAACAATCAGTGCACTGATCTTAGCCTTGCCGAAATCGCATCCATTCTCACTGAAAGCATCAAATTTGTTGGCTTTGCTGAATGTGCCACATTCAATAACCACAATTAAGTAATCATTTTATACTGACTTAAGCAAGTTTTAGGTATATTATTTAGTGAACAGTTCACATTTTAACTTTTAACATTAGAACTCAATAAATTATTAAAGCATATCAAAACTAACAATGCAAGACACTGAAATGTTACCTTTCAAAGGTTCTACCTTTCAAGGGTAAAAAGGTGCTACCTTTCAAAGGTGAAAAGGTGCTACCTTACAATAGTGAAAAGGTGCTACCTTTCAAGGGCGGAAAGGTGCACATAATATTTAGTGCAGGATCATAAAAATCTGTTACAATCAGGGTCCAACAAACATGCAGTAATTAATACAGGTTGTGATACGGTTGCATTGACCAAGGTAAACAGGGATTAAAAACTTTTTTTAAAATATAAATATAAACTAAATATAAAGGAAATAAATACTTGAAGATCACTGTAGAAAGAGTAAGGCAATAAACATTACAGACACTCCCCTACTTGCGAACAAGATAGGTTCTAGAAGTCCGTTTGTAAGTAGAAATGTTCAACAGTTGTGTATAGGTTAAAAACAGAATGGTATAGTACATAAATGTGTAGTAGTGTACAGTACTTAGGCTAAAGACATTTAACTACTACATAAAACATAAAGTATTAATGAATTTGAATACAGTAATAATAATGTAAAGATGCAGTACAGTAAAGTAATACATATATTAAAATATGGGTAGGGTTTTGTTCGTTTCTGTGATTCTACATAACTTGGTTGTTCATAAGTAGGGTAGCGTCTATACTGGATAATATCACTTAAGTTCAGTACAAAAGTTTAGATCACAAGGAACTTAACATAATACTGTAGTTAGTTGGTGCTCGAAAATTTAACAAAATAATAAAATATATATTAACTTCTTATATATTTCTCACACTTCTAAATATATTATTCGAACATCACAGTACTAGCTCATGAAAATATATCACTTTACTTATAAATAGAAATTGAGGCATTTAAAGTGGTTTTATAGTTAAGAAATGATAAGTACAAAACTGTTGATGGACGGATTGATGGATTCGGTTTTACCTCACAGACGACCTTTTTTACTAAGGGTTAAGATGATGCCTTTTTTAGAAGGACTTTAGTTTTGGCAAGTGTGAACATTACCCTGAGTTAATACCCTTTCTAACCTCCAACCAAGGTGGGTTGTGAAACCTCGACCTGGCAAATCAATGTTGTGTATGCTACCACCCAGCCACGATTAATCCTAATTCTGTTGCCTTCAAACAGATAGGGAAAGAATAGCCCAAAACATGTATAAGAAAGTTCTATATTACTAAATTTTTTCTATATACAGTGTCCGCAATCCCCCTAGTAATGGGGGTGGCCGAGTCAAAGCACATATTCATCAAAAGCTAAGATACCTTGATCGCTCATCTTAGCACCTTGGTGGATATAGGAAAAGTGTAAAGTGATGAAATGGAGGTTTTAATAACAATGCTGAATTGTGGTGAAAGCGTATTCTTTGGCTTGGCCACCCCCCTTACAAGGTGAAATGGGGTTAGGTATATAGATAGATATATAGAAGATTCAATGGTGGGATACTGAAGGAGGTCGATAGTTTCAGGTATCTGAGTTGAATAAAGACAGACGCTTATAAGGAATGGTGATAAGAAAATAAAGTATGTACAAGAACGGGCAAAGTTACTGAGGGCATTGACTAGAACGTAAAATGCGAAACCTCTATCGAGCCAGAGTATATCTGGCTATCTTATGTGAAGGCGTTTGCCAACATTGTGCATGCACGTACATGTTTGTACTCTTTTTGCACATTAACTCATAAATGATCAACGTAATTACACTACCATCATTCACAGCGATGTTTAAATAAGGATTCTCAGTTTACGCAATGCACTGGATAGATATTTTGTGATTCATTGACAGTATATGCAAATGAAGAACTCTTTGGCATGTTAAAATAACAGGTACTGAAAAATGACAGATACTTGAAATTTACGACTTTAATATTTGCGTACTTTAGTGTACAATATTAAAATCAAACTGTATGAGAATTATTGAGACCAGATTACAATACAGACACTCCCCAACTTATGAACGAGTTAGGTTCCAGAAGTCTGTTTGTAAGCTGCGTTTAGGTAGAAATGAGTACTGTACATACATAAATATGCAGTACTGTACAGTACTTAGGCTAAAGACACTTAGCTACTACATAAAACATGAAGTATACAGTATTAATAAATTCTAATGCAGTAATAATAATGTAAAAATACAGTAGAGTACAGTAATACATACATTAATACTTGGGAAGATAATGGCTAGGTTTTTGTTCGCACCTGTGAATATTCGTAACTCGGTTGTTCTTATGTAGGGAAGATTCTCTATATTTTGAAGAATCACTAACTCTCATCTAGAATTATAGTTTTGTGCATCACTCTTATTAGTCCCCAATATGTGGGATATGTGGGTGGATACAGTGTGGGGCTGGGGAATTAAGGCTGGATGCCATTCCTAGTGCCCCACTGTGGATTTGATCTCAGATCACTGACCACTTGACCACCATGCTCCCCAAGTCGCATCTACAGTATT
Organism: Halocaridina rubra; assembly: GCA_037179515.1. Lineage (NCBI taxonomy): Eukaryota > Metazoa > Arthropoda > Malacostraca > Decapoda > Atyidae > Halocaridina > Halocaridina rubra. The sequence goes on along the minus strand of JAXCGZ010006384.1, from coordinate 35,886 downwards.
CTACTGAAGGGAAGTATTATTTACCTTTTCAATAATTATCAAGCTACCACTAGTGGCAAAGCGCGAGTTGGGAAGTGACCAACGTTTGTTCGATCTCACCATGAGGGCATCCAGCCCCCCCTGGCTCCAGCATGTCTGTGTCCACTCCCATTTGAATGGGGACTTCTTGTGACGCATAATACAGTGTTATGCCTGTTAAGTACCATTATTTAGAGTTAACAAAAGTTGATCAAGCTAATGTTGTACACTACCGTAGCCTACTGCATACCATGAAAAACAGGAATAACTACTTTAATCTTAGTAAAAATTACTGAGTAAAAAGAGTTCATAGAAAACATCAGTCACACTGACTATGATGGAGACATACTCATTTTGAAGCATGCAAAACAAAATCTAGAAAAACTAATACTAAATACATACAAATATCAAGTAAAACATCTAACAAGATATGAGGCACCTAATACTGTACTGGGGTAAGTGCCAAAATTATGAAATCCCACAACACACGAGCGGCTGTTGAGATATCGAACTTTTAAAGTTGTGAAAGTTTAAGCGCATTTTCTGGCATTACGTAGTTTTAGCCCAGTTTGCTACGAGACTCTTCATATACAAAATCAATCCAGCCATCATCTATTCAAAAAAAATGTAAAGCAAGCAGTCATGTACAATATCAACATTTACATTTATTTACACATGCAAATCAAGGGGATGGCCGAGTCAAAGCACATATATTCAATAGATGTTGTTGTAGGGCCATAAATGATATGTGGCAATAAGTAAAGAGTAAATGAGCATTTTGTAAGTTACATTTTCATGACTTGCTTGCACTTATAACATCTACATGTGAACAGTGAACAATAAGTAAATGAATGCTTTTGTTTATATTGAAAGTTAATACTACGTTTTATGTTTCACTATTAATCCCCATTCTGGGGGTAGACACAGAGATTGGTCCTGTGGAATTATGGCATGGATGCCCTTTCTTATGTCCAACTGTGGGCTTGCGTGATGGTCTGTCACCTCCCGAGTTGAGTATCTAACCACTGTGTTGCCCCCAATTACCTGCGAATTTTCCTAAGTTCGTCGGTTAATTACACTAGTACAGATGCTCCCCTACTTACGAACATTTACAGATACGAACAAAACCAACCCATTATATATCTATGTGTTATTGTATGTATCACTGTACTGTACTGTATTATTACATTACTATTACTGCATATAAATTCATCAATACTGTATACTTTGAATTTTATGTAGTAGTTAAGTGTCCATAGCCTAAGTACTGTGCAGAATCGCATATGTATGTACTGCACAGTATTCTTTTTTTTACCTAAACACAACTTATGAACAATTCTACTTAGAACCAACCGCTGGAACCTAACTCGTTAGAAAGTAGGGGAGTGTAATACCTTTCCAAACCAACGGATTAAATTTCTTGAGTGCTTTTTACATTGCTAACTGACAAAGCCCTGCCATTGTTTTCACTGCTGATTATTTCAAAATACTAAAAATAATGAGCAAAATAGCATTAATAACACCATAAGTAACAACAAAGACCAAAATAGCAATAGTCACGGTAACAGTAACACTAATGACCAACACAACTGCACTTCTTAGAATCACATACACCAAAAAACACAACACACTCCCTGAGATCTCTGTGGGAAAGCCAAGGATTGGCTATGGCCCTCCTTATGGACTTGAGGATGTTTGACCAAGCAGCTTAGGGAACAACTACAATACCAACAACAAGGAACAAAAACATACAAAATTTTACAAACAAACAATTTTTCTACTGTACTGTGTATACAAATACACAGACATTAAAAAGTTACAAGCGAGTTTAAAAACAACCGAGAAGGTAACGAAAAAAATAGATGGCTTGATATAGATATATCAAAAACTAGAAAAGAAAATGAATATGACATGATACAAAATGGAAATGGGCCATACATTCGTCTTCAGGATATAGGAAAATGGTTATATATATATATATATATATATATATATATATATATATATATATATATATATATATATATATATATATATATATATATATATATATATATATATATATATATATATATATATATATATATATATATATATATATATATATATATATATATATATATACAGCTAATATAGCTGAATAAATGACAGACATTAAAAACACTGAATTTGAAACCATCATGAATGATTGGGAAAAATGGAAAATTTTTTGTAAATAACCTCAGAATAATTGGGAACATTTCTGTAAATAACCATGGGAAAATAGGGAAAATTTCTCTGTAAATAACCATGGGAAAACTTCTCTGTAACATAACCCTTAATTGGGTAGGTTTTTCAATTCCCTCTTTACCTTGAATAGTCAATGCAACCGTCGGCACTATTCTAGAGAAGGCCGTAAGTATTAGTGGGGCCATTAAAGACAGCAGTTTTGGGTTGGTACCCGTGAAATTTCATCCAGGACACCAGTTGCTGAGGAATCTCTGCTAAGACATCTTTTGCTAGTAGCGCCTGACTGTATTGGTGACTGCCATGTTTGTGACCCAAGTGCCGTCTTAGTTCTTTCGTCCACATAGAAGAAGAAGAAGAGAGGGACATCAATTGCAAAAAGAATCCCTACACTAAATTATAAAAGTAAACCATAAAAGTACTACAAAGAGACAAAGGTCCACTATAATGTCTCTCAAGATAACTACGTTACACAACAGGGATTAATATGCTTACAATTTTTAAAGAAAGAACTATTGCAAGTACCAAACGAGTCAGGAATACGGTATATACAGATACTACAAGTAGGGTTAAATGTTTATAACTTTCCCTCAGTAAGAGGCATTTTCCTCAAAAATTCATCAACAACCTGTACATAGTAACTAGCACACTTCACAAAAATTAAACTACGTTTTACAAAAAACATTTCTGAATTCGCATTACTCTTTATTGTGTTTCTTTTTCGCTAGCACAAGTATGAATGAAACGACTCTCGCCGGCTCCACTAAAAACCAACCACTGGGCGATTCTTTTTTTATTGGTGAAAAGTGACCTCAAAGAAAAGTGCATTATAGTGTTCAACAAATTCATTAATGCAAGATTTGGTGCTGAACTTACCACTTCTTAAGACAACTGCTAACAAAAATTCCTACTTATTCCTACTTACATACATACATACTGGACACATAATGGCCGCTTCCCCTTTGTAAGGGAGAGTGGCTGAATAAAAGAACACACACATTCACAAACAGCTAATATACCTCGATCATTCCTTTGAGAATAAGAGCTGCAACAATTCCCCCCTTGTTACCACCCTGCTTGGGTTACTTACAGGGTAAGTGGATAAGAATCTTCTGCTGTGAAGCCTGACAGCACTAACAAGTGTAGAAGTCCTTTCGGCCAACATTGCCTATACTTCTTACACCAAAGGAAATACAGATATTGATTCAAGGTTAGAAGAAAAAGGAGCACACTTGCTATTTTACTGCAACAGTGATACTGGCCAGTACAAGATCTATAATCCTCCTTATAAGGAGGGTGGCTTAGTCAAGCCTTAACTTAACACTCAGTGGAAGGAAAATACAAAGGGGGGGCTTCCAAGACCCCTTTGCTATGTCCCATTTAGTCGACTTTTATGAACACAGGGGAACACGGAGGAGGTATTCTTGGCACTAACACCTTGAGCAATAATCCCTACTACAAGGAGGGTGGCAGAGTCCAACAATAACCTAGCTCTTGGTGGGAGGAAAATACAAAGGAGGGGATTCCAAGCATCCCCTGCTCCACCCCATCTACATGACCTTTACAACATGCATAAGAACACAGGAGGTCTTCTTGACCCCCACCCACTGAGCAATAAATAAAAGCCCGCAATAAGGTAACGTATCAAAGATAACTTACCCACGAACTGGACAATATCCCTCTCGGCATATTTCCCGCCAAAACTCAATCGCTGCTCGTCCCCATCGAGTTGTTCCATGGCAGAGAAGTCTTCTGCACCAACTCCAACGATAATTACGGACATGGGAAGACCCGAGGCTTCTACTAGAGACTTCCTTGTCTCAGGCAGATCTGCGGAGTGACCGTAATTTATTGACATTAACCATATCTATTAACTCGTTAAGGGATCTAGACTTGAGTCTTTGGAGTTTATAAAGTGAGGAAGCCCCAGAACTTAAAGTAAAGTTAAATAACCCTGAAAGTGTTATGTTAGGTTATCTATTGGCAGGCAGATCTATAGAATAACCATAATTTATTGATAGTAACCATACCTATGTCACTTGCTACAAGATTTTTTTTTTTATTTTTTTAAAATCGTTCATTTCGGAACTACTTTTCTTTCAGGCATGCAATACTTCTAATATGGTAATAGAGGCTTAAATTTCCATGTGTGACCTCAATAACATATATATGCAAAACTTTCGTTCTCAAATTCATCAATACAAATTTAAGTAAAAATGCCATCCTTGAAAATACTTTTTTATTCACGAAATTGAAAGTAAATATTACTTTTACCTTACTCAACTGATTCGATGTAAAATGTGTATTACAGTATTATTATTATTAATATTAACATTATAATTATTACAGTTTTGTTATTGGTATTATAATCGTAAGTCCAGGCAGAAAAATTCAAAGATTATAAATAGGATACAGGATATTTGTCAATATTTAAGCAGGGTACAGGGTACTTAGTAATAACTGAACAGGGTACTTAATAATAACTAAATAGGGTATAGGGCACTTAGTAATAATTAATTAGGATAAAAGGTACTTAGCATTAACTAAACAGGATAGAGAGTATTTAATAATAATCAAGTCTTACCGCATATGATGCCATCTGTAATGATCAAGAGGACAAAATAGTTGTTCCCATCTTGGTGACTTCGAGCGAACCGGGAGACATGCTTGATGACGGGGGCAAAATTCGTGGGACCATACAAGCCAACTGTAACAAAAAAAACATTTCAAAATTTTTACCTTTCAGTAGCTGTTGTCGTTTGCCATATTATGTCACTATTAATCCCATTTCAAATGGGGATGGACAGAGAGGTTGGAGCTGGGAAATGTAGGCTGGATGCCCTTCCTAACACCCCGGTATGGTCTCAAATAGGGATTTGTCACTTCCGGAGTCGAACACCCATACCACTGCAGTCTCCAGTTTTTACCTATTCAGTATATTAAAATATTCTCCTTTACAATGATTCTTAAAACACACAAATATGGATATGAGGTAACTTTACATGTGGTCCCAATTAATTACATATTCAAATTACACTTTTCTATTAATGGCTAGGACAACACTTTCTTGCCAAAGACTTTGTTCATTGGCAGAGTGCAATCGTTACCCTGAGCAAATATCCTCTCTAACCTCAGACCGCGGCGGCCTCGAACCAACTACCTTACGAATTAAAGTCGTGAGCATTACCACTCGGTTGTGGCGGCCACACAAAATGTTATGATAATATGGCCTTTGTATTCAAGGCATAATAAAAAGGCTTGTATGAGTATGCTCGTATGATACCTGTTTGAAGTGAACGATAATAAGCTTGTAATATTCCTTCGACTCCCTGGCAATACGGATTATCTGGGCTTCCGTTGAGATAAAATTCGTGACTGACTTTCCAATCGGGGGGTAATCGTCCGCCGAATCCAAGGGCTGGAAACATTTTATCTAGAAAAAAAATATATACTTATCATCTTCTTTCTATGCATCTCATCCCAATTTTAAGGGGGTCAATGTTTCTGAGAGCTTTCCTCCAATTAGTACGGTTATATATGACATCTTTATGTACCATAAATATGTTATTATAATTATTATTATTATTATTATTATAATTTTATCCATGCACACATTTTTAGTATTTCTTCTTTTGCGGGGTGGACACAGACAGGTTAGAGCTGGGTTATTATTTTTAGTATTTATCAGTTATTGTTTGCTGTTTATATGTGTCACTATTTCATCCCCATTCGATTGGGGGTGGACAGAGACAGGCTGAAGCTGGGGAACTAAGTTTAGATGCCCTTTCTAATACCCTGCTAATATATGGCAAGCTATAAGTATAATTAGCAAAAACGAGAAACAAAAAACAAAAAAGATGGAGAATGCAAATATTGTGCATAGAAAAGTAAAATATATAAAATCTATTGATGGCCTATCATCCTAATATCTACAGAATTACCTCCTCCATATCAATATAAGTCGACTTAATGGGGTAGAGCGAGTATTTTTTGTCCACAAAGAGTCAAGGTTTTTGCTTTGATTCAGCCACTCCCATTATATGGGGGAGTATGGCTCTTGTAAATAGATTTCCACCTGAGGAGGGGACAAGAATGCCTCTTCCATGTTCCCATGAGTATCATAAAAATTGACTAAATGGGGCAGTGAGGGGACTAGGAATCCCCTCCTCAGTAATTTCTTTCCACTAAGAGTCAAGCTTTTAGCTTTGACTCTCTTTTGTATTTAAAAAGATTCCTCTCTGAGGAGGGGACAAGAATGCCTCCTCCATGTTCCTCTGCATGTCATAAAAGTCGACTAAATGGGGCAAAGCTTGGTGACTGGGAATCCCCTCCTTAATTTCTTTATACAAAGATGCAAGGTTTCTTCTTTGATTCAGCCTCTCCCTTTATATGGGGAATCGTGGCTTTTGTATACACAGACAGAATTTAAAATAAATTCTCACCTGTATCATAATCTTGAATTATTTCACCAACAGCTTTAATGGCCAAGGAGTACTGATTATCGACCCCGGGTCGCAAACGATGCAAGGAGTCAGGCGAACTGGGCTCGCCGTTGGACGCTGTAAAGTCCACGGCAACTGCAAAATGGATCTGCGTCCCTCCCCGAATGTAATCCAGGAACGAGGGTTCAATGTGGCACGTTATGGAGCTCAACGACAATTTCCCCGAATCTTTGTACGACGATTTTTTTGCCTTCTTCTTGGGGTTTATGAGCTGGTAGACGTTGGAGGTTCCTGGACCTTCCATGAGTCTGTTCGTGTTAGTAAAAAAATACAGCTTAATGGAAAAAATCTTTATACATACGATAACAATGGACCACAGTACAGCATTGCTTAGAGCACTCCACTTGGGAAGTGACAAACCTGTGTTCAAGCCCATTAGAGGGCTTTAAGAAGGACATCCAGCTTTAATTCCATTGCTCCAACCTGTCTGTACCCACCCCATTCTGAATCAGGATTAATGGCAACATAAAATGACAAACAATAGCAAGTAATTACATAATTTTTTTGGCAATTTGTCTTTTTTCGTCCTTAATACAATAAGGGTGGACACAAACAGGTTGGAGCTGGGGAATCAAGGGTGGATGCCCTTCCTAATGCCCCGCAGTGGTGTTGAATATTGGTTTGCCACTTTCCGAGTCAAAAGCTGTCACCTGCTGCAGTCCCCAAACAAATATATAAAGTGTACGTTTTATGCGCCACTGATCTGGTTTTACGTCATGGACTTCCTTTTCTATAAATGGCTAGGACTGTACCTACTTTCGAAGGACTTTGGTTTTGGCAGTGCAACTATTACCTGGCATGAATGCCCTTTCTATTCTCAGACCATAGCAGGTTGCTAACCGATGACCTGATGAATCAGGGTTTCACGCACAAATAACCAGGCCACAGTGTCACTATTAATCCCTAATCAAATGGGTAAGACACAGATTGCTGGAAATGGGGAAAGAAGGCTGGATGCCTTTCCTAAGACTTTGCAGTAGGCTCAAACCAGAGTTTGTCCTGAGTCGAGTGCTCCAACCACTGTGCTATAATATTCTACAACACACAGAGCACACAATGAGTAATTACTACAAATTGAATAAGGGAAAGAATTTTGCTTTTAATTATTAAAGGGGGAAAATTAAACATACAAGTGATGCCTCACTTTGCTTTTAATTATTAATGGGGGGATTAAAAGGGGGAAAAGTGTACATATTAATGATGTGTCACTCTGCTTTTAATTTTTAATGGGGGAAAAAGTGCACATATATAAATATGTCTCACTTTGCTTTTAATTACACCTAATTCACTTTTTACGCGTGTTTATAATCCGCGAAACTGGAATAACATCCCTAAAAAATAATAGTGATTAAATACGAAATACACGAATAACGCCCTACAAAAAAATTTCATTTTAGTAAATAATCGACCTCCTCGGAGGCACTTTTCCGCCATGCTGCCACGAGCTTCAGTGTCTCTTTACCCAGCATACTGCATGGATGTATCACTTGTTCTAATGGTGTTTGTGTTAAAGTTTGTATACCGTCAGGAAAAAAGCGTGCAAGAGCGCATCAGCTGATACAGAGGCGGCAAAATGTTTGCAGGTAGATGTTCGTTCTCCCGCATCATCCTCCTCTTCTACCGCTTAATGAGATCGGATATTATGAAGAGAATGGAAAAAAAGCATTGAGAACAAAGAGCAAACAAAGTTGCGATATAACATCGTCAGGGAAATAGCATGCGAGAGTGCATCAGCTGATACGGAGGCGGCAAAACGTTTGCAGATACAGGTTCGTTCTCCCGCATCCTCCTCTTCTACCACTTAATGCGATCGAATATTACGGAGAGAATGGATAAAATGCTAAGTACAGTACATGGATGAGCATTAAGAACAAACAGCAAACAAATTTGCAATATAATATCGTCAGGGAAATAGCGTGCGAGAGTGCATCAGCTGATACGGAGGCGCCAAAACGTTTGCAGATAGAGATTCGTTCTCCCGCACCTTCCTCCTCTTCTACCACTTAATGCGATCGAATATTATGGAGAGAGTGGAAAAATGCTAAGTACAGTACGTGGATGAGCATTAAGAATAAACAGCAAACAAACTTGCGATATAATATCGTCAGGGAAATAGCGTGCGAGAGTGCATCAGCTGATACGGAGGCGGCACAACGTTTGCAAACAGAGGTTCGTTCTCCTGCATCCTCCTGCTCTTCTACCGCTTAATGCGATCGGATATTATGGAGAGAATGGAAAAAAAGCATTAAGAACAAACAGCAAACAAACTCGCCATATACTATCATCAGGGAAAAAGCGTGCGAGAGCAAAAACTTTGCCGATAGAGGTTCGTTCTCCCGCATCCTCCTCCTTTTCTACCGCTTAATGCGATCGAATATTATGGAGAGAATGGAAAAAATGCTAAGTACAGTACGTGGATGAGCATTAAGAACAAACAGCAAACAAACTTGCGATATACTATCGTCAGGGAAATAGCATGCGAGAGTGCATCAGCTGATACGGAGGCGGCAAAACGTTTGCAGATACAGGTTCGTTCTCCCGCATCCTCCTCTTCTACCACTTAATGCGATCGAATATTACGGAGAGAATGGATAAAATGCTAAGTACAGTACATGGATGAGCATTAAGAACAAACAGCAAACAAACTTGCAATATAATATCGTAAGGGAAATAGCGTGCTAGAGTGCATAAGTTGATACGGAGGCGGCAAAGCATTTGCAGATAGAGATTCATTCTCCCGCATCATCCTCCTCTTCTACCGCTTCATGCGATCAGATTTTATGGAGAGAATGGAAAAAAAAGAATTAAGAACAAACCGCAAACAAACTTGCGATATAATATCGTCAGGAAAATAGCATGCAATAGTGCATAAGCTGATATAGAGGCGGAAAAACGTTTGCAGATAGAGGTTCGTTCTCCCGCATCCTCCTCCTCTTCTACCGCTTAATGCGATCGGATATTATGGAGAGAATGGGAGAAAAGCATTAAGAACAAACAGCAAACAAACTCGCCATATAATATCATCAGGGAAAAAGCGGCGAGAGCAAAAACTTTGCCGACAGAGGTTCGTTCTCCCGCATCCTCGTGCTCACCGCCACCATGCACGTCCCAGTGTATGCCTGTTGCCCACCGCATAATAGAGTGCATTAATTTGTTTACTGTACAGTAAATCTGTATATCTTTTATACTCTACACTATTTGCATGTTAATATAAATAACTACAGGTCTTTCTGCTTTGTTATGTACTTACAAAATATGTTTTACTTATCTTATATCTTTGGCATAGTGTGCTATGTACAGTTGTGAAACGTATCTATGCCCATTATCATTGTTTCTTATGGAAAACGACTCGTTACATTTCGCGATTTTCACAATACCTGACACTTCTGAGAACCTATCTTCGCGTTATTCCAAGAACTAGATGTATTAATGGTGGAAAAGTGAAAACAAAGGTGATGTATCACTTTGCTTTAAATTATTAATGGGAGGGAGAGCGAACATATGAGTGATGTCTCACTTGAAAAACTGGTATCAGGAAAATGATCTGTACAAAACGTAATACAATAACACTGCACATTATTTTAACTGCATATCTGTGTGTTTGCCGATTCAATTGTCACAGTTATTCCGCATATGAGGTTGGACACAGACAGCATGGAGCTGGGGAAGTAATGATAGATACTCTACCATTACAATACCATGATCTCTATTTACACACATACTGTACCTTTGTAAATTGGTGTAACATTCCCCAATCAAGTCGTGTCCACCATAAGAATCCCAATCATAGCATTCGATTTTAATGCTACGGCTATGGTCCCCGGCACAAAGATTCTTGGCAGGCACGATGATTGGCTTCCAAGCAGGATTGAGAGTCTTCTTAATGACTTCCGTTTTGTGGACGGGTAAGTAGTTACTGAAATCATTGCATCTGTAAAATATGAGGAAAGGGTCGCTCTTCCCAAACAGGTCTTTTTTGTCCAGGTCGTTTCCAGTGATGTTCATCGTGACGACTTCTTTGGACGCAGACAATTCGTCTCCTTGAACAAGCAGAATTCCACCACCTGTGATGGTTTTGCTCAACTGAAAGCAAACAAGACGTAAACAAAAGAATTTCTTTGCGGACGATAATTATGATCTGGTAAAGAAAAGTAACCCCGAGGTGCCCTATGTTAATCATATTTATAGGGCAAGTCACCAAACCAAACCTCACCTAAGTTAAACAATTTACAGGGCTAGCTGACTTTACATGGGGGTTACTCATTTTTACTATATCTGATTTATTATAGATAGTTATTTTCTTGATAGACGATATTAATACAGAATGCCTTTTGTTCAAGATATATTAATATGGGGTAAAAAAAGTAGATGATAACTAAGAAACTTGTCTATTATTTACATACTGTAATTTTATATGTACTCTGGTGAAAAGCACAAAACGTTTTTTACAATAAATAGGAATAATGTAAGCTCAAATATTAATTGGTTACTGAAATATTATTTGTACTAAATTTCCCCTGATTTAGGGGGGCAAGAATACATCCTCGGCATGTCGTAAAAGTCGACTAATTGGGGAAGAGCGGGGGGACTACGAATCCCTTCCTCTGTATTTTCTTCCCACAAAGAGTCAAGGTAATTTGCTTTGACTCAGCCACCCCCCCTTACAAGGGGGAACATGGCTCTTGTATATAAATACCGGTATGTATTAAAAGCCTCCATACTTCTCACCTGTGATCCCTGACAACCCATTATTTCCCCCAAAGTGCATTCGACGCTCCCCAGAAAATCCTGATCGTCCGGTTTAGTACTTTTGTTGTCCCAGTCGTATATACTGAATTCCAGCACCTGAAAACATTACCAATTACTAATCATAGAAAATAATCTACATGTAATACACGTGTATGAATACTCAGGAAAATGTGAGCAGTTCCACCTTGCAGAATCCCTTTTGTACTAAGGGCTAGGATGGTGCCTTCTTGCGAAGGACTTTGGTTTTGGCAAGTGAGACTATTACCCTATATGAATGTCATTTCTAACCTCAGGCCGTGGCAGGTCGAAGGTTCGCGGCCCGCCACGAACCTTCAACCTGACAAATCAAACTTGCGAAGTTTACCATTCGTCCACGTTGGCAGCAAGAATGCATAGTAAAAAAAGCTACACGAAAACAGTGGTCTGGGCTTTGCATATTTCATTGTGAAACACTGTACAAAATTTATGATTTAGTAAACACAAACATTCTAGACCAAAATTAGTTTCAGAATATTAAGTATATCCTAACAGTTTTGAAATCACTAAATGTTTGTTACTGTCAGACTCCAAATCTTAAAGGTTGTCAAGTACTGTATCAGTTTCATTAATTTTGGCTTTTTCCATCCATATATCTTACCATACTCGTCAGTCAACCACAGCTGCTTTGATCTGGTTTGACGTCACGGACTTCATTTGTTCAGTAAGGGCTAGGACGATGCCTACTTTCAAAGGACTTTGGTTTTGGCAGCATGAGACCATTACCCCAAGTGAACGCCCTCTTTATCCTCAGACTAAGACGGGTCTCAAACCAACGACCTGATGAACTAAAGTTTTATATTCCAAGTAACCAAATGGCTATAAAGCAGCCGCTGTGGCCGAGTAGTAATGCTCGTGACTTTGATTTGTCAGGCCGTGGGCTCAAGGTTAGTCACAGTCTAAGGTTAGAAAGGGCATTCACTCAGGGTAATGGTTGCACTTGCAAATACCAAAGTCCTTTGAAAGGAGGCACCGTCCAAGCCCTTACTAAGAAAACGGAGTCCATGACGTAAAACCTATCTTTCAACTCTTAACCATCCGCCCTATTAAGAATATTCTGTGTTTGTTTGTGTCCCAGTTGTGACACTTTCAGTTATCATTCAGATGAGGGTGGACACTCACAGGTTGGAGCTAGGGAATTAGAGCTAGATGCATTTCCCAACACCCAGTGGTAGGATCAAACAAAAGTCTGTCACTTCCTGAGTCGAGCGCTCTAATGACTGCACTTTTTTTTTTTATTTCAAGAGTGTGACACCGGGACAGGCAGAAACTGCCCTCATCAATAAAGGCCCGGGCACGAAAAAATACCAAGACGAAGGAAAAGAAAAGGTTAAGGGCAAGGCAGAAATGAGGTAATGTCACATAAAGGAAAACGACAGACAGAAAAAAACAGTCAAAGAACAGAGAACCCAGAGATATGGAGGAATAGGCTCTGAGATGACGATAGATCTGCTTTTTGAAGGATGAAAGGTCATAAGAATTAGGGAAGACAGAAGGAGGAAGAGAGTTCCAGAGTCTGGAGGTAGATGGGAAGAAGCAGTTGCTGCACCGACCAATCCACGGGCTACAAATCTCACACAGTACCTGTGAGATGAGGCTGTTTGGCGAGTGTACACGGCCTCGGCAGTGGAGGAGGGATGCAACTCACCAGCTCATCAGAGCAGCGATGGAAGTAGTAGCGATAGAAGAGCGAAAGGGAAGATACCTTACGGCGAAGAGAGAGAGAATCCAGGTTAGAAGTAAGAGCAGGATCATTAATGAGTCTGACTGCCTTAGATTCAACCCTATCAAGAAGATAAGTGAAGGAAGAAGCACCCCAGATGTGTGAGCAGTATTCTAAGCAGGGGCGGATAAGACTTTACTGCAGTTCCATTAAAGTATAAATAAGATTATATTGAAAAATACTGGTTTTCCCTTCTTATCAATTTGTTACTTTTAGGGGCCACAGTAATGCAGTGGTTCGAGCGCTCCACTCGGGGAGTGACAGATCAGAGATCAAGCCAACCGTGGAGGTTAGGAGGGTCATCTAACCTTAATTTCCTAGCTCCAAAATATATGTCCACCCTCATTCAAATGGGGATAAACAGTGATGCATAAAGTGGCAAATATTAATTTATGTTTTTTAAGAAAATGATGAATACAGCCACCCCCATTCAAGGGGGATTATGGCTTCTATAAATGAAAAATAGATAAATCCATACTTGTCTTTCCTCGAATCGGTAATCCAGTTCAAATTTTCTGATCCACTGTGGATTAAGCGAGTCCTTGATCATCTCTGTACGACCCACTTCGAAAAATCGGTCGTGTCCCGTCTCTTTGATGAGCAAGATGCACAAAGGGTCGCTCTTACTCAGGGTATCTTTATCTCGTAGATTTCTGTTTGAGAGAGGCATGAAATAGGCACTTAGCTAAAGTGTCAAGAATATGCAACATTGTATTATGCATAAATATCTTCAGACTAGACTAAATACTATCAGTAAAGTTCCCGATGAGGCCCAGTGGAGGGTGAAAATCTTAAGCATCTGTGATTTTTCTGTATACCTTTCTAAGAGTGGGTTGATCTCTAGAGTAATTACATTCTGTTATTTATTGGTCTACTGTATTTGCATCTTGGACAACTGTATCCCAGTCAAATGCCTGCCAGTCATTTGCAGCCCTGGGCACTGGCGTATGGTATTTTTGCACCTTGGTCATTTTTGTACCACTATATTTAACTATTCCCAAAGTCCCATGTAATATATGCTAATCCCAGTATTTAACCTAATCTAACCTGGATTTAATTATACCATATACATAAATCTAGGGACTCATATGACTGGGAGGTATTTCCACAGGATACAATCATCCAGGGCACAACTGACCTGTCACCATTATTTATATAATTTTCCCAAAGTGCAAAATTACAAGATTACACAGAAAGAACACAAACAAAAGAGAGAGCCCACTTACTTTGCAGAGACACTCAATTCCACCTTTGACATTGGTGCCATTTGAGGAGGGCCAGGAGGCATTCCTCCTGAAGGGGTCATTCCGGCCTGCATTCCTCTGTTGAAAGACATAACACATTACTAATTCTAAGAGGTTAAATATCATGCAACAATACAATACCAGAAAATATATTTAGAGATTATTTACTAAAGACATTGTTAGAGACTCTAGTTTAAAATAATGAAAGTGCATCTCTCTTATTATCAGTTTTGTTACAGTCAACTGTTAAAGATATGACAATATTTGCATGTGTTGACAAAAGGAACAGACATACATTACATCAAAAGTTATACAGTAATTTGAGTCTCTTTTTTTTGGAATTTTGTGTCACCATTAATCTCCCACTCTAATGGGGGTAGACACAAGCAGGCTGAAGCCAGGGAATTAAGGTTTGTCCCTTCCCAACTGGACTGAGCTACCGAAACTCTCAAGCTCTATAAGTAAATAACGGAAGAAAACTTCTGCACTGTCAGTTACAAGTTGTGTGACAATTACCCCGAGTGAATGCCCTTCCTAACCTCAGACTGGTGGGTTTCGATCTAACAACCTGACGAATCAAAGTTGTGTACTCTACCACCCCAGCCACAATGGCCTACGCCTCAGCCTCTTTACCTCTACATTACTTATATTGGTATCATCAGCAAGCAGCTAAATCTAACCTAACCATATATATAACCCAACCTGATATCTAACCTGTTAGTGTCCCATACAGGAATATCTTAACTGGACAAAGGGATAAGCTGAAAACTATTTGCTAGCTTTGTAAAGCTCGAATGCTGTACTATGCCATCGCTCTTTCACTATTGTTTCGCCACTCGTCATCTTGCCTGATAACTGTCTCCCTTTACAGCAAAGGCGGATCATGTAATGACGAGTAATGCCAAGAATCCCAAGTAGAATTAAATAACCCTATACATTTTAGGTTAAATGAAGTGGCTCATAAATATAAATAACCCTAGACGACCCTAGGAGTACACATCTTTATGCACAGCTTGATTTCAAGAAGTGACGATATCACAATATGAATGTCCTATTGTAATTGCGAGGGTGTTCTTGATTAACATTAGTATATACAATTTTTAAAGTGTAGTTTAGAGTGTTTTGCATTCAATTATATTTCTGATGAATAAAGTCTTGGTTTCCTTTTGTTTTCTTTCTTATCATTATTAGATCTTCATGACTTTGACTATTCTTTCAGCCTGTCCTTTTCTTATTGTGTATCATTCTCTTATTTCTGCCTTGTTCTTAAAATTCTATTTTTCCTCCATCTCAAATGTTTTCTTGGTGCCTGGGCCAGTTGACGGCAATTTTCTTGCCAGTCCTAAAGACACACTTAGAGGAAATAAAAATAATAATGTGCATCATGTTGAAAAATGAAACTAGACCAAATTTTTTCAGAGTACTACATAGTACAGTACTATTTTTCTTGTTGGAGAAAGTAAACATTAAAACAGCATCATATAACCCTGCAGGTACATATATGTACAGACTCTCCCCTATTTACAAACAACCAAGTTACAAACATTCGCAAATATGAACAAAATCCTACCCATTATCTACCCGTGTATTATTGTACTGTACTGTATTATTACAATATTAAAATCATCAATATATTTTATGTAGTAGTTAAGTGTCTTAAGCCTAAGTACTTTACAGTAGTGCATATGTATGAATTGTACAGTACTATTTTTTACCTAAACATAATTTATGAACAATGCTGCTTATAAACGGAAGGCTGGAGCCTAATGCATTTGTAAGTAGGAGAGTGTCTTTACTACAATATTACAAAATTAGATATGCTTTCTTATTATTGTTATTATTATTATTATTATTATTATTATTATTATTATTATTATTATTATTATTATAATTTTTACTATTATTTTTATAAGTTAGCAGCAAGCCCAGCTGGAAAAGTCAAAGACTCTTAACCAGATGACTCTAACAGAATATGCAACTTGGAGAGGAAAAGGAAAAAGAAAAGATTGGGAAAAAAATAAAAAGACCAGTATACAAATTGATATTATATTTACTGTTTGGTGGTGGCCGTATATGCAACGAGAAATTAGGCAATACGAAGTTAATGCCACACTTTTAATCCACTCACTATTTAATATAAATATATTAAATGAGCTTTAGATAGCCATTTTTGAACCGAAAATGATATGCAGAATATAATATTCAACTATTCATTTTCATTGAAACTATCTGCATATGGGGGTCGCAGAAGCATAGCGGTTAGAGCTCTTAACAAAGAAAATGACAGATCCATGCTCGAACCCAATGCAAGGCATTAGGAAAGGCATCCAGGCTTAATTCCCAGCTCTAGCCTGTCTGTGTCCTCCCCCATTCAAATGGGAATTACCAAGGACACATAAAACATCAACAACAACACCATTCTTACAGTACTAACCTTCGATGCATAACTCGTTACCGATTCGTAAAAGAGACGTAAAACTGAAGCTCAGGTTTATAATTTATGAGTCGTTATTTCTTGCACACTGTATTACTTACAACTGAGAAGAAGCACTACTGAGTCAGTGGTTTTAACTGAGTAACGTAATATTATCAGGGTTAATCTAACACAACAGATAAAGAGATAATGTATAATATTTGCTGATAACAATTATGTAAAGCTTTAAAATGAACTATAGTGTCGCTGTTTTGAAAGGTAAATAAAATCAACGCTACTATAGACAGTATTTCCCCCTTGAGGGAGGGGGCTAGAATACTCCTCCGTGTTCCCCTGAGTGTTGTAAAAGTTCACTAAATGGGGCAGAGCAAGGGGATTGGGAATCCCCTCCTCTGTATTTTCTCTTCCCAAAGTGTTGGAGTATTTTGCCTTGACTCAGTCAATCACCTTGTAAGGGGAATAATGGCTCATGTTTAATCAGTTAAGTTTAACTAAGTGGTCAACATGGCAAAGTGGTAACACTCGCGACTCTGAGTTGTCAAGTCAGCGTTCACAGCACCCCATGGTTAGAAGGTTAGAAATGGCATTAACTCAGGATAACAATGACACCTGCCAAAGTCCTTCACATGCAGGCACCACCCTAGCCCTCAGTAGAAAAGGGACTGCGTGATGTAAAGCCAATCACTTAAGATTAAAGCTAAGCACATATAAATTTTGTATATAGCAGACTTTGATGCTGAATATTTATGATTACATTGGATTAATGCCATTATGACAATTATGAGTAGCATCATTTTATATAATTTTATTATTTTTCTATCTTCTCTTTTCCCATTTCAATGCTAAGTTGCTTCCCTGCTAGAGCCATCTAGTTCATAGTTTTTGACTTCTTCAGCTGGGCTTGTTGCTTGACTTATGATAACAATAATGCGATCGGTTTCAAGTCACTAACTCCCTATTCTACTAAGGTCTAGGACAATGCCTTCTTGACCACCACGTTCTGAGGCTAGAAAGGACATTCACTCAGGGTAATGACCATGCCTGCCAAAACCAAATTCTTTTGCAAGAAGGCACCGTCCTAGCCTTTAGCAAAAAGGGAGTCCATGACATAAAACAAGTCACATCATCATTTGTTCAAGGTTTTGAAACAGGGGTAACCACATTTAGATGTGGAATCGAGAATATGAAGACAATAAAACTATTCTATGTGATCGGTTCAACCTCACGCACTCCCTTTTTTTTTACTAAGGCCTAGCATGTTGCCTTCTTGTAAAGGACAAAGGTTTTGGCAGGTGTAAGGAAGAACACACACCCTCGACCTGAAGACTCAAAGTCGCAAGCGGTACCAACATCACACCATGACCATAGAGACAATACAGTTGTTCTAAATTGAACAGACTCTTGTTTAGACAGATTGTGCATTATTAGATTACAGGAGCTCCCCTATTTACGAATGAGTTAAGTTCCAGAAGTCCGTTCATGAGTAGAATTGTTTATAAGTTGTGTTTAGGTAAAAAATAAGTACTGTACAGTACATATATACTCAGTACTGTACAGTACTTAGGCTAAAGACACTCGACTTCTATATAAAACATAAAGTATACTGTATAATTTAATTTTAATACAGTAATAATAATGTAATTATACAGTATAGTACAGTAATACATACATTAATACATAGGTGTTTTTGTTCGTATCTGCGAATGTTCATTTGTAGGGGAGCATATGTATACAGTACTATATATTTTACAATTGATACGTGAATTTATGACAGTAACTTTTGTAAGCCTAACACATATATGCATAATTTTATGAAATGCAATTCGTCTCTATTCAAATGGTGGACACAAACATGTTGGAGCTGGGGTATTATGGCTAGATGCCTATCCCAACACCAAGCGTCGGTACAGAAAACGTATTAGTCTATTCCTAACTTTGTGCCCTCTACCATTAAACTACCGGGGTCCCAATGTTTCAGTATTATAATGTCATTTGAATGCTGGTACTGCAACACACAAAGAATCTTACTAAATATACTAAATATCAAAGAATATTTTTATTTGTTTATGATTAGGTTATAGACTTTCACATGGTCCTATCATTCATTTGTTTTACATTTTACATCTTATCTGATGTTATAATTTCCACTAAAAAGATGGGTTGTACGTCACAGCCTCCCTTTTCTACTAAGGGCTAGGACGGTGCCTTCTTGCGAAGGACTTTGACTTTGGCAAGCGTGACCTTTACCCTGAGTGACTGCCCTTTCTAACTTCAAACCGTGAACCATCGTCTTGACAAATCAATGTTGCGAGCGTTACTACTCGTTTACAGTGGCCACTTGAGCAAAATATTCATAACACTCTAAAATATCTGGAACTTATATAGATGAATTACTCCCAGACCCCTATGTAAAATAAAATAACTCGTAAATTGTTACACTAGGTTAGGTGACTTGTCTTGTAAATAACACCGAAGTACCCTGGGCTTATTCTTCTTTACAAGATCAAGTATTTTAGTAAAACTGCCTTTAGAGTATATCTGTATTTAATAAATACATTAGGCCATTGGCACTGTAATATGGTCAAACCATCATCAAAACTTTCAGCTTCTCTCGTCAGGGGATGCCACAGCTGATCAATCGTCTCCATATCATCCTTTCCCCTGCATCCTCCTCCATCACATCACTCATTCTCATGTCTTCCCTCACCACATCCATAAGCATCCTCTTTGCCCTACCTCCCCCTACAGCCTGGGACCTCCATCCTTAGCACCCTTTTCCCAACACACCCTCATGTCTTCCCTTACCACATCCTTAAACCTTCTCTTTGGCCTCCTTCTCCTTCCCTCTTGCCTTGCACCATCCTCAGTACCCTTCTCCCCGTATATCCCTCCTCAATACATGCCCAATCCATCCCATTCTCATCTTTCCCATACACATAAAAATTATTTATGCTAGTAGTAAACCAGTTTTCAGTTATTACTTTTACCAAATTATACGGAATTAATTAAAATTGTATGAGTCAATTCCAGATTTCCAGTTTTCATTCCGATCTCAAATTTCCATTCCTATCAGTACTAATGGTCGAGCATGAACACTGAGGGAAATGAAATTGAGAATTTGACTTATTTTAATCTGTACCATTGTTAAAACATATCAAATTTGGGTAAATTTTTAGAAGTGTGGATTATGTGTCGAAAAAAAACACATTTTTGGTGCGTCCTAACCTTCAGAGCTATTCAAAACCACTACAGATAATGCCCCTCCCACCCTGAAGACTCACCAATATGACCTCGAATCCAAAATGACATCATCTCGCATGAATAAATAAGAATTCTCTAGTTTCTAGAGGATGTTTCTTTATTTTAACTAAGTATACTTACGCTGTGAGTAATTCTTGGTTAGTGTTATGCAGGTATCACGAATATTCGTGTTACTAACGGCAAAACTAATTGACAAACGAAATGAGGAGTACTTTACTTATTCCACCCCTCCCTGCAAGCGTAAACACACTACTGAGAAGAAGAGTCAAAACAGGAATAGGATCGAGTCAAAAGTTGCGTTCATTATCCCAAAAATATTGTACAAAAGCGCTTTTTATCACTTATCACACGTCTTACGAAAGAGATAAGCCTTTAATTCGTCCCTTATATAATGATATGTGTCAAATCTTTCAGTATTTGAATTTTTTATGGCTAAATTAATATATTTGTTATATGTTAATAAAAAAAATAAAAAGAATACTAATCTTCAGTTGATGTTTCGCGAAGGCCAAACTTATTGATCAAGACTCCGGAAATGTTTACATAACAAGTGGACTTTATTTCCATGCTTTCTTTTTTTCATCAACATAAAATATGCTAGATTTATTTTACCATTTTACTATAAAAGCAGATTGTGCAAATTAATTTGTTGTTTCTGCATTTTTGTAAGCAGCTAAAAAATAAACACAAAATAAAAACATTTTTGCTATTCGCGAAATTTAAAACGTCGACCAATATGTTGCATCAAAATTAACAGCAACGAATAAGGGAAGGGTACTCGCAAAATGTTGCAGAAATAGCATAAAGTGCCCAAGACATGGGAGACTGATTTAAGTTAACCAGTTCACTGTGTTCTTATTCAGTATAACGGCATATAATATCGTCATATATACTGGATATTGATAAATTTGATAAATATACCTCCATAGCAGCTTGTGCAACAATGTTTGGCCTCAAAATTATCATTCTAAACAGGTTAGGAGGGCGGTTGATACGAGGCCATTCTTTTGCATTTCCTTTAATGTTACCATTGAAAAGATTAATTAAATTCATTTTTCATTCCTAGATTGGATTTACATTCAGTCTTTTCTAGAATCTTAAAAAAGATATATTATTTATTACCTTTACACACACACACACACACACACACACACACACACACACAGAAGATCAGGGGATGGGGCCTCATTAAGATTGTTATACACAAATGCTGATGGATTAGCTGGTAAGGCAGTAGAATTAAAAGATAGGATTCACAACAGTAAGGCAGATATAGTAGCAATTACAGAGACTAAGTTGAGTGAGGACATAAACAGTGTCACAGTTTTTCCTAAGGGCTTCAGAATACTAAGGGTCGAAAGATCTGAGAGGACTGGTGGAGGGATAGCACTGCTCATAAGTGAGAGGATTCAAGTTGAAGAGATAAACTTGGCTATAGAAAGTGAGTTCAGGGAATTTCTTGTTGCTCGCATAAATACTGGGTCAGAGAGCATTATAATAACTGTTGTATACAACCCACCAAGGAACCAAAATAGGCTTGAAATTTATGAGGAAAGTCATATAGGTACGATTGAAGTCATAAACTCAGTTGTTAACATGGCGCGGGAGAAAAAATGTAGGATTTTGATTATGGGAGACTTTAATCATAAAGAGATAGATTGGATAAATCTTGACCCACACAGTGGTGAGGACTCCTTTGGGGCAAGATTCCTAGATTGCGTACAAGGGAATTTCCTACACCAACATGTAATGGAACCAACAAGAGCCAGGGGTGGGGATGAGCCATCAGTACTTGATCTGGTGTTCACAGATAATGTGTTGGATATTGAAAATATTGAGTATGAACCACCAATTGGAAAGAGTGACCACTGTGTGTTGTTGATGGAGTATATCATTGAAGACATTCTTCCTGAGAGTAGAGGCACTGAGGACATGAGGAGGAACTATCAGAAAGGAGATTACATCAAAATGAATGAGCTTTTTGCAGTTATTGACTGGAGAACCTTATTTTACAACAAATCTGTACAAGAAATGTATGACATCTTTTGTGAGAAATATGGGAAGATAGTAGATTGCTGCATACCTGTCACCAAAGTAGGTGTAATTCATGCCAGAGAGAAATGGTTCGATAATGGGTGTAAAAGAGCTAAGGAGTGGAGAGACAAATGCTGGAAAAGGTATAGGAGGAGAAAAAACATAAATGCCTGGCAAACCTACAAAAGAGCAAGAAATGACTACCTAAGTAAAAGGAGAGAGGCAGAGAAAGATTATGAGAGGGACATCACCAGGAAGGCGAAAGAAAATCCCAAGCTTTTCCACAGCTTTATCAGAGGAAAACTGAAGGTAAAAGAACAGGTTTTAAGGCTAAAGAGAGCGGATGGAAGCATCACTGAGACGGACGAAGAGATCTGCAAAGAATTGAACAAGGAGTTTCAGTCAGTATTTACAGTAGAAAATACCCCACCCCCTCAGATTGCAGTGATAGAAGCTCAAGGGCCGGTATTAGAGAACATCAACCTTACAGCCACAGAGGTATGCAAAGCGCTGATGGATTTAGATGTTCATAAAGCTACAGGTCCTGATGACATATCCCCTCATGTGCTTAAAAAATGCGCAAACACAATATCAGTGGCACTAAGTATCATATTTAAGGAGTCATTGGAGTCGGGGGAGATTCCAAGATGCTGGAAACAAGCAAATGTGATACCTATCTTCAAAAAGGGAAGGAGGGATACGGCTCTGAACTATAGACCAGTTTCCTTGACCAGCATAGTTTGCAAAGTTATGGAGAAACTACTAAGGAAACATATCTCTCTTCACTTGGAATCCTTCAACTTTTTGTCAGTGAGGCAACATGGCTTCAGAGAAGGAAGATCAACAGTAACAAACTTATTAGAATTTTATGATGAGGTAAGCCAAATCTTACAGGAAAGAGAGGGCTGGGCAGATTGCATATTCCTAGACTTCCAGAAAGCGTTTGACACTGTTCCACATGGGAGACTTATTAGGAAGCTGCAATCAATGGCTAGAATAGGTGGAAATGTCTTGGAATGGATAAAAACTTACTTAGAAGGAAGGGAACAGAGGGTTAGAGTAAGACACTCAGTGTCTGAATGGAGAAGAGTTAGTAGTGGAGTTCCACAGGGTTCAGTTTTAGGGCCACTTTTGTTCCTTGTATATGTAAATGACCTACCAGAGTCTGTAAATTCATTCATGAATATGTTTGCAGATGATGCAAAGATTGTGAAGAAAGTAAAAAACGAGAACAATGGTAGAGAACTTCAGGAGGATCTAAATAATCTGCATGAGTGGTCAGAAAAGTGGCTAATGAAATTCAATACCTCAAAATGTAAGGTAATGAGAATGGGTACAAGTGCAAGAAGGCCCAAGCTTGACTACTCGGTGGCTGGAGTACAACTTCAGGAGACAGAAAATGAGAGAGATCTAGGAGTAAACATACTGGCAGATTTGTCTCCAGAAATACATATAAATGGCATACTAAGGGCAGCATATGCATTCTTATCAAATGTAAGGGTAGCCTTCAGGCACATGGACAAGGAAATGTTCAGAAATATTTATGTAACCTATGTGAGGCCAAAACTCGAATATGCAGCCCCCTTTTGGAATCCGCACTTGAAAAAGCACATAGCTAAGCTTGAAAAAGTTCAAAGACATGCCACGAAACTGGTGCCAGAAATACGCAATCTCGGTTATGATGAGAGACTGAGGGAGTTAGACTTGCCATCACTCGAAGCTAGAAGAGTAAGGGGGGATATGGTGACAGTCTTTAAATTCCTTCATGGTTATGATAGAGTGGATAGGGATCGATATTTCGATATGGCTGGCTCTAGAACTAGAGGTCATAGTTTGAAGCTTCGGAAGAAAACTTGTTTGCAGGATGTAAGGAAATACTTTTTCAGTGTAAGAGTAGTTGATAATTGGAATTGGCTAAGCGAGGAGGTAGTTAATGCTACCTCAATCCATAGTTTTAAGGACAGGTATGATAAGTATCACTAAGTCTAAAAATGGAACCGATCAGGAGACGGGAAGATACGAGCTTTGGGCTCTTTCCCGTAAACACAATTAGGTAATCACACATATATATATATATATATATATATATATATATATATATATATATATATATATATATATATATATATATATATATATATATATATATATATATATATAATCATTTCTCCAGAACATCTTGGGGATAAGGAGAGAGTAGTGATATATTCCTTGCAGTTTGATATGTCAAACTCAGTAGAATATTTGAGTACATCAATAGATTCAAGTATGAACGTCCTCCAGTTCCGCAAATAATGTTATGATATTTTTTTTATATATTTTCCTCTGTTATGTGAATAATATCATTTTTTTTTTAATGAAGAAAAAAATAGCTTCGTGTTTCTCATATTTAATTTGTCTTCTTTCTAAAGAGTGCCAGTCGCTTAGCGGCTCTCGCACCGTCTTCGGCTTTAATAGAAGATTTGATCCAGTCGATGTAGTGTGCCACCTCGGTGTATACCCCCGGAATGCCCCTGGTGGCACAGCCAATACCCCATGAGGTCACTCCCGAAAGCCTACAGGAGGCGATATCTGAAGTAGAATTCTCGCAGCACACGAGAGGGCCTCCCGAGTCACCCTGGTGTGAATAATAAAGTTATTATTATCCTCTACTACTACTACTACTACTGCAACATTTTCTTTTGATTAATTATAAAACTTTTACATTCTACTTTTTTACTTAATTCTACTTTTTCATTGTCTAGATACTTTTAATTTTTTGCCTTACTATAGGACCTGGTCACGGGGTGGCAAAGTAATGCTGACTTTAAGAAAACAAGATCAAGCTTTGACTCTTACTATTACGACCACTTCTATTTTTTTTTTTTTAATTATTGGACGTTTAAATTCTGCTCTCAAAAACTAAGTCCTCAATAATCTAGACTAGACTCTGTACTACTACTACTACTACTACTACTACTAATAATAATAATAATAATAATAATAATAATAATAATAATAATAATAATAATATACTACTACTACTACTACTACTACTACTACTACTACAAATAATAATATTAATAATAATAATAATAATAATAATAATAATAATAATAATAATAATAATAATAATAATAATAATAATAATAATAAAAATAATAATAATAATTCATATTTTTTCCTTTCGCAGTACATTAGGTCAAACTTTCTTCATGCATATATTTGTGTATTTTGCATATCACCGATATATCTCCAAATACTTCAATAACTGTCTAAAAAAACGTACTAAGTATAGGAAACGTTTGCCAAGTCTCTAACGTTTTTACATCTAGGTATTACGTGTCTGTGTCCACCCCCATTTGAAAGGGGATTACTGTGTCACATAGAACTGTGCAAGATATAGGAATATAACTTCTTAAGAGGAAAGGGCAAAGGCTTAGAATCATCACCCAATCCTTTTCAGGTTCCCCATACACAAGATAATTTAAATTTGACGTTAAAGTAGAATTTAATAAAATAAAAATACAAAAAAAAATCATGCGTAATATAGTATACATATTTAGGAATTGATTATGGTAGTGTATGTGTGCGTGTGTGTGATTGCCTAATTGTGATTACCTAATTGTGTTTACGGGAAAGAACCCAATGCTCGTATCTTCCCGTCTCCTGATCGGTTCCATTTTGTACTTGGTGATACTTATCATACCTGTCCTGAAAACTATGGATTAAGATAAGATAACATTAACTACCTCCTCGCTTAGCGAATTCCAATCATCAACTACTCTCACACTGAAAAAGTATTTCCTTACATCCTGCAAAGGAGTTTTCTTACGGAGCTTCAAACTATGACCTCTAGTTCTTGAGCCAGCCATATCAACATATCGATCCCTATCCACTCTATCATAACCATGAAGGAATGTAAATACTGTCACCATAACCCCCTCAATCTTCTAGCTTCGATTGATGGTAAGTCTAATTCCCTCAGCCTCTAGTCATAACTGAGATTGTGTATTTCTGGCACCAGTTTCGTGGCATGTCTTTGAACATTTTCAAGCTTAGCTATGTGCTTTTTCAAGTGCGGATTCCAAAAGGGGGCTGGATATTCCAGTTTTGGCCTCACATAGGTTACATAAATATTTCTGAACATTTCCTTGTCCATGTGCCTGAAGGCTACCCTTACATTTGATAAGAATGCATATGCTTCCCTTACTATGCCATTTATATGAATTTCTGGAGACAAATCTGCCAGTATGTTTACTCCTAGATCTCTCTCATTTTCTGTCTCTTGAAGTTGTACTCCAGCCAACGATAGTCAAGCTTGGGCTTTCTTGCACTTGTACCTAGTCTCATTACCTTACATTTTGAAGTACTGAATTTCATTAGCCACTGTTCTGACCACTCATGCAGACTATTTAGATCTCCCTGAAGTTCTCTACCATTGTTCTCGTTTCCTATTTTCTTCACAGTCTTTGCATCATCTGCAAACATATTCATGAATGAATTTACAGACTCTGGTAGGTCATTTACATTTACAAGGAACAAAAGTGGCCCTAAAACTGAACACTGTGGTGCTCCACTACTAACTCTTCTCCATTCGCACACTGACTGTGTGTGTGTGTGTGTGTGTGTGATTACCTAATTGTGATTACCTAATTGTGTTTACGGGAAAGAGCCCAAAGCTCGCATCTTCCCGTCTCCTGATCGGTTCCATTTTAGACTTAGTGATACTTATCGTACCTGTCCTTAAAACTATGGATTGAGATAGCATTAACTACCTCCTCGCTTAGCGAATTCTAATTATCAACTACTCTTACACTGAAAAAGTATTTCCTTACATCCTGCAAAGAAGTTTTCTTACGAAGCTTCAAACTATGACCTCTAGTTCTAGAGCCAGCCATATCAAAATATCGATCCCTATCCACTCTATCATAACCATGAAGGAATTTAAAGACTGTCACCATATCCCCCCTTACTCTTCTAGCTTCGAGTGATGGTAAGTCTAATTCCCTCAGCCTCTCATCATAACTGAGATTGCGTATTTCTGGCACCAGCTTCGTGGCATGTCTTTGAACTTTTTCAAGCTTAGCTATGTGCTTTTTCAAGTGCGTGTGTGTTATTACCTAATTGTGATTACCTAATTGTGTTTACGGGAAAGAGCCCAAAGCTCGTATCTTCCCGTCTCCTCATCGGTTCCATTTTATACTTAGTGATACTTATCATACCTGTCCTTAAAACTATGGATTGAGATAGCATTAACTACCTCCTCGCTTAGCCAATTCCAATTATCAACTACTCTTACACTGAAAAAGTATTTCCTTACATCCTGCAAAGAAGTTTTCTTACGAAGCTTCAAACTATGACCTCTAGTTCTAGAGCCAGTCATATCAAAATATCGATCCCTATCCACTCTATCATAACCATGAAGGAATTTAAAGACTGTCACCATATCCCCCCCTCACTCTTCTAGCTTCGAGTGATGGTAAGTCTAATTCCCTCAGCCTCTCATCATAACTGAGATTGCGTATTTCTGGCACCAGTTTCGTGGTATGTCTTTGAACTTTTTCAAGCTTAGCTATGTGCTTTTTCAGGTGCGGATTCCAAAAGGGGGCTGCATATTCGAGTTTTGGCCTCACATAGGTTACATAAATATTTCTGAACATTTCCTTGTCCATGTGCCTGAAGGCTACCCTTACATTTGATAAGAATGCATATGCTGCCCTTAGTATGCCATTTATATGTATTTCTGGAGACAAATCTGCCAGTATGTTTACTCCTAGATCTCTCTCATTTTCTGTCTCTTGAAGTTGTACTCCAGCCACCGAGTAGTCAAGCTTGGGCCTTCTTGCACTTGTACCCATTCTCATTACCTTACATTTTGAAGTATTGAATTTCATTAGCCACTTTTCTGACCACTCATGCAGATTATTTAGATCCTCCTGAAGTTCTCTACCATTGTTCTCGTTTTTTACTTTCTTCACAATCTTTGCATCATCTGCAAACATATTCATGAATGAATTTACAGACTCTGGTAGGTCATTTACATATACAAGGAACAAAAGTGGCCCTAAAACTGAACCCTGTGGAACTCCACTACTAACTCTTCTCCATTCAGACACTGAGTGTCTTACTCTAACCCTCTGTTCCCTTCCTTCGAAGTAAGTTTTTATCCATTCCAAAACATTTCCACCTATTCTAGCCATTGATTGCAGCTTCCTAATAAGTCTCCCATGTGGAACAGTGTCAAACGCTTTCTGGAAGTCTAGGAATATGCAATCTGCCCAGCCCTCTCTTTCCTGTAAGATTTGGCTTACCTCATCATAAAATTCTAATAAGTTTGTTACTGTTGATCTACCTTCTCTGAAGCCATGTTGCCTCACTGACAAAAAGTTGAAGGATTCCAAGTGAAGAGAGATATGTTTCCTTAGTAGTTTCTCCATAACTTTGCAAACTATGCTGGTCAAGGAAACTGGTCTATAGTTCAGAGCCGTATCCCTCCTTCCCTTTTTGAAGATAGGTATCACATTTGCTTGTTTCCAGCATCTTGGAATCTCCCCCGACTCCAGTGACTCCTTAAATATGATACTTAGTGCCACTGATATTGTGTTTGCGCATTTTTTAAGCACATGAGGGGATATGTCATCAGGACCTGTAGCTTTATGAACATCTAAATCCATCAGCGCTTTGCATACCTCTGTGGCTGTAAGGTTGATGTTCTCTAATACCGGCCCTTGAGCTTCTATCACTGCAATCTGAGGGGGTGGGGTATTTTCTACTGTAAATACTGACTGAAACTCCTTGTTCAATTCTTTGCAGATCTCTTCATCCGTCTCAGTGATGCTTCCATCCGCTCTCTTTAGCCTTAAAACCTGTTCTTTTACCTTCAGTTTTCCTCTGATAAAGCTGTGGAAAAGCTTGGGATTTTCTTTAGCCTCCCTGGTGATGTCCCTCTCATAGTCTCTCTCTGCCTCTCTCCTTTTACTTAGGTAGTCATTTCTTGCTCTTTTGTAGGTTTGCCAGGCATTTATGTTTTTTCTCCTATACCTTTTCCAGCATTTGTCTCTCCACTCCTTAGCTCTTTTACACCCATTATCGAACCATTTCTCTCTGGCATGAATTACACCTACTTTGGTGACAGGTATGCAGCAATCTACTTTCTTCCCATATTTCTCACAAAAGATGTCATACATTTCTTGTACAGATTTGTTGTAAAATAAGGTTCTCCAGTCAATAACTGCAAAAAGCTCATTCATTTTGATGTAATCTCCTTTCGGATAGTTCCTCCTCATGTCCTCAGTGCCTCTACTCTCAGGAAGAATATCTTCAATGATATACTCCATCAACAACACACAATGGTCACTCTTTCCAATTGGTGGTTCATACTCAATTTTTTCAATATCCAACACATTATCTGTGAACACTAGATCAAGTAGTGATGGCTCATCCCCACCCCTGGCCCTTGTTGGTTCCATTACATGTTGGTGTAGGAAATTCCCTTGTACGCAATCTAGGTGTGTGTGTGTGTGTTTGCATATGTGTTCTAATTTGTTCTAATTGTTCGTTTGTATTGTTTGTATTTCTTCTGAACATACCTGACAAGCGTCCCTGTCTGCCCCTCCAGCACAGAGATTTGTAGAAAAGACGCTGTAGAAGGACCTCTCACTGAACACGTGGGTACAGTCCTCGTCCGATTTTATTTCAACCTGTAATATAATGCATGCTACATATATATATATATATATATATATATATATATATATATATATATATATATATATATATATATGTGTGTGTGTGTGTGTGTGTGTATATATGTATGTATGTATGCATGTATGTATATACACACATACACACTAATAAATCAATAATTTTTTTTCTGGGAGAACTATGAGGAATTATCTGACCGATGGCATCGATAAAGTTTAATTTACTATTATGATATATATATATATATATATATATATATATATATATATATATATATATATATATATATATATATATATATATATATATATATATATATATATATATATATATATATATAGGGGCAATTGTCTTAGCGGCAATTGTCCAAGGGGTCACTTGTCCGTGATACTTACATCAGCAGCCATCAAAACATGGGGCAGTGATCCACTCTGAGCAAGTCTTCCCCAGCCAGATATTGTGCACCTTTTGCCAATACTAGTTTCCAACTCAGCTTCCAGTGCTAGTGGAACAGCCCTCTGATCCGCTACAAAAATATAGAAGAAAAGGTCCGTTCAGTGAAAGTATTAGCTATAAAACATAGAAGAGAAGATGCGTTCAGTAAGAGTATAAAAAAATGTTTCGCATTAAGTCTCAAAAGAGAGGTTTTCAAAATACGTTCAAATGGGGATTAGAAATGTTAAGGGATGGCATCAATAAAGGTAATCCTTTCAAAAGGAATTGGAAATTTTAAGTAATCTCTCTCTCTCTCTCTCTCTCTCTCTCTCTCTCTCTCTCTCTCTCCATCTGAGAAAGCGTATAACTGGCTCGTGTTAACTTGAACACAATCCAAAGAAATTAAATCACCGCGGAGCGTGAGGAAGGGCTTCCTGCTTTAATTCTTAAGTTCTAACCTATCTGTATCCATCTCATTCAGTTAAGACTTAACAGTGACGCATAAAACGACAAACAACAAATATTATCCATCATCCTCACCTCTATTGACTATTGACACAGGGTTGTCAACATCTAATTTTAGAAGAGCAATATCATGCTGTAGAGTATTCGTGTCATATGGCCCTGCAATCACTTTAACCACTTTATAAGCTGTGTTGTCTTCGTTCAGATCCCAAGCTCCCGTCGCTACAATCACTCTACTATAGCTGCAATAGACACAAGAAATGTATATTAGAATTATGATATCACTCTGCAATAACTGCGATAGACAGAAGAGATGTAGCCTACTCATATATTAGTATTAGGGTATTTTTGGCGGGGAATCTTCTTCTTCCGTTATGTGCAGGACACGAGGCATGGTTAGGTCCTGGGGTATTGTTTCTATTTGCCAATTCCCACATTACCAATTCCGAAATTGTCGATTCCTTAATTGCCCATTCCAATTTTGCCGACACCCTTCTTTATCGATATCCAACCATGAAGGTAGCCGGGCCTTGGTGGGCCCATAGATTGCCGACACTCAAAAATTTTAATTTATCATTAGTATAGTACACAAAGGTGATTGCAATTTATTTAGGTATGGTTAGGTTTGGCAGAGTGGACTTGGAAAAATGAGAATCGGGAATTTGGGAATCAGGAATTTGGTAATCGACAATCTGGTACAAATTCGCTCTTAGGCCGCTTTCACACCAAAGTGGCACGTGGCGCGTGGCAGGCCACGTGGCACGCTAGTTGAAAACGAACATCCGGAAATATATGAAACCTTTCACGCAGAAGTGGTGTGACGCGTCCCATGTGCCACGCCACTTCTCTGTGAAAGGTTTCATATATTTCCAGATTTTCGTTTTCAACTGGAGTGCGAAGTGCCACTTTGGTGTAAAAGCGGCCATAGGTCCCTCAGTCCAAATTCTTCAGAGGAAAAGTAACCTAGAAACTCTATGAGTAAGTAAATCATGGACAAGACGCTTGCGAGTAACTCCATATCTCAAACACTGCCTGACAACAGAACAAATGTCATTTCTGCAAGGGCATGCACTCAGGGTAACGATTACATCGGCCAAAACAAGCCCTTCGCAAGAAGGCAACAGTCCTAGCCCTTGGTTGAAAAGGGAGTCCGTGACGTAAAACAAACAAAGCTGTCTTAGATTGTATTGGCAAATATTGCAAATCAATATTTTTGATTGGAACTGAATAACTGAACTATTTATTTCACTTATAAAACAGAGAGCAAGAGTTCTTAAACCTATTCTGTTTGTAAATCCGTCCTTAGAATAGACAAGCTATGGTGTCTGTGCTGAGGTACGGACAATTGACAATAATTGCCCCTAGAACAGTAACCCATCTAACTCATAATGGGAAAGGGAATCATTATTAAAGAGAAATATATCATATAATTAATAAATAATGAATGGAAGGAAGTTAACATCGTTAACCTAGGATGGTTAGGAGCAATTGTCCTAGGGTAACTATCCTATGGAACATTTGTCCTAGTCCTAAGAGGCAGTAGTTGTTAGGCACTAGTTATAAGAATCAGTTGTTCGAAGGGCTTTTGTCCTATGGGCAATAGTCATAAAGGCAATTGTCCTCAGGGGCAATTGTCCTAGGAGCATTTATCCTCGTGGGCAATCGTCCTAATGGACAGTTGTCTTAGGGGTAACTGTTCAAGGGTCAATTGTCCTAAGGGCAGTAGTCCTCGGAGGCAATTGTCCTAAGGAGCATTTGCCCTACCGTCCACTATGATAATACATAAAAAAAAAAAATCTCTATTTAACTGAAGAGCTGATATGGTGAGATAACATTTGACGATAAGATTAAACTGTTTAATTAAGAATTAGAGTTGATCACTTTTGACGTGAGAGCACTTATTATAGCTCATGCCGATGAAGATACTGTTTCACCACAGACCCAATGCATCTCAAAATGTATTCACATAACCTGCATGACGCAATTGACTGAAATAATTCAAGAGTTTGCCATTAAACAAAGTCATGTTAATTATATATAGAAGCTGTATCAACTCCGGTAGCGTAGCGATTAAGTGCTCAACTCGAGATGAGATAATCCCGCATTCGATTCCATTGCGGGGCGTTAGGAACGACATCCAGCCTTACTTCCCCAGCTCCGCACTGTGTCCACCCTCGTTCGAATGAGGATTAACAGTGACCCATAAAACAACAACAACAACAACAATGATGTCTGTTAAACAAACGATCATAAATTTGTATTTGAATGAAAACCTGAACAGTTGAATATAAATCAGAAGGAAGAACAGGAAATGCATAAAAAATACAATAAATAAAATAAATGAATAAAATGTGACATAGTGATATAGAGGAAATGAAATCAAAGTTGATTTTAATATTGCTGAAAGCTATCTTTGAAACGCAGTAGGAAGTTCTTTTTAGCTGTAAATGTAAAATACATTTACCAAATGCATTTAAATTGAGTATTACATTACTTTACAAGTGACATTTTTTTTTTTTTTTTTTTTTTTTACTTATAGAGGTGTACGAAACAGGTTAAATTGTTCTTATTTG